>CM052895.1:132491744-132509016 GCA_028534135.1 Potos flavus | reverse complement strand
CTGCGGCTCCCACGCCTGATGCATCCCTTGTATTTAAACGACATGTTGCTTTAACTTATTTTTATTTAAAAAGATTTATTTATTTATTTTAGAGAGCCAGAGGGCGCGGGGGGGAGGGGCAGAGGGAGAGACTCTCCAGCAGACTCCCCGCTGAGTGCAGACCCCCGCCGGCCGCGGGGCTGGATCCCAGGACCCTGAGGTGGTGACCTGAGCCGAGACCAAGAGTCAGACCCTGAACCAGCTGAGCCCCCGGGCCCCCGACACGTCGCTTTTCTTCCCGAGTCTGTTTACGTGCTCGAATCTCCCCCTCCCCTGGCAGCCCGATCCCACAAGCCTGCCCGCTCCTGCCCCCCGGGTCCACCCTTGGTTTCCAAAGCCTGAAACAGCTGGGGGTCTGGGACAGGCTTGTAAGTGACGGAGTGGCGACCCGTGAGACCCACAGACCCTGGGACAGGGGCTTCCGGGGACTCCAGCTCGGAGCGCCCCAAATCTGTTCCCTCCAAGGACCGCATTTTCAGATGCACTCGCTGTCCCCTGAGGAGGAGGCGGAAGACGCCCGGCCGGGCCTCCCTGCTCCACGGACGCTCACGTTGCGAGCGGGCACGCGCCTGCCGGACGCTCCGTGAGGGGCCTGGCGTCACTGAGCGAAGAAGTGGAGTGTGTGAGATAATCACTTATTTTGCACTTCAACTAGAGGAATAAAAAGAATGGTCTCTGATTTCCAGAAGCACAGGAACAAGCACAAAGTAACACCATGGTTTGTGTCCTTGCAGGCGCAACGGGGGCCCTGGGACCCACTGTCCCCACGCACGTCCCCCGCAGCGGCCACCCTGTGGCCCCACGCCGGCTGCGGCAGAAACAGGTCATGAGAGCCCGGTCCTGGTCGGCCGCGGTGGGGAAAGCAGCCTTTCAGGAATGAAATCAAGATAAGGCGCAACCAGCCGGGCGGGGGGAGGGAGTGGGGGGGGAGCGGCGGTCCGGGGCTGGGGCGGCCCTCCTGAGTCCTGAGGGCCGGCCTCCCTCGCGTGGGGCCCCGAACGCACGCACCTGCAGCTCCTCTCCTGTCCCCGAAACTGCTGCAAACGAGGGACTCCTTCGTCCAGCCGGCCGAGCTGGTGCACGCTGTCCCTGCCGAGGCCCCCAATCTGTGCCCGGAGCGGTCCCACACCCAACCACACGCGTGACCTCTTTTCACTGCCCAAGGAAGAGGTGGGAAGGGCCCGGTGTGGCCTGGGTGTGGTCACAAGGCCCCTTCCGGGCCGCGTGGTCACAAGGACGGGGCCACCATGGAAAGGCTCTGTCCTACCCTCCTGGACAGGTGGGAGTGTCCGCTAGACCCCCCCAGACCGACAGAAGCCGGGGGACCCCACGGCCGCCCGCCGCGCACTCTGCGGACCCGAGAGGTGCCGAGGACAGCGTGGCGTGCACCCTCCGCAGAAGGCTGTCCCCAGTGCCGGGACGTCCCGAGCCTGAGGGGCCGCGCGCCGCCGTCAGGCCACCTGCTTGCCGCACGTCAGTCATGCTCCGGCCCCGGGCGAGTGTGGTGGCAAAGCGGGAGTTTGTGTTCACGCTGATTATCTTGAACTTGGGCTAATGTTGCGTGAAAACAGAGTCTCTATCACCAAATTCATTAATTAAGGTCCCATTTGCAGACTGATTGTGAACGGGAGTCGCTCGTGCGAGGGGACAGGCCGTGCTCCCCGCCGGTGAGGCCGCCGTGACGGGTGGGTCGGTCTCGAGGCGAGGGCAGGACAGAGCGGGGAAGCCCAGACAGGCCTCAGGCGGCCGGGGTCTGGGGGCTGCGCTCCGAGCTCAGGCTGGGGCGTTGGGGCGTTGGGTCCCGTGCCCGGGTCGGGGCGGGGGGGACACGGCACAGCCCACACTGCTGTCCGCTGCACGGGGAGGCTCGCCTGGGCAGGCCCGTCCCTGACTGTGCCGGAGGACGGCGCCAAGCCCCCGGCCCACAGCTCCTCTGTCCCGTGACTCGGGGCCCAGCTCTGCTGCCTCCTCTTCCCCGCTCGCCCAGCTGCCCGGAGGCTGAGCTCCTCCTGGGGCAATTCTCCGGCTGCCGCCAGGACTCCACATCCACGAGGTCTCTCCCTCGGGACCCGCACCCCCCTCACTGGTGGGCGGGCTTGCTGGGTCCAGGACCAGCTCCTCAGCCCAAGCCCCTGCGACCTTCCCTCTCCCCCGCACCCGCACCGGCTTGCACTTCTCCCCCTCCGCCCCTGTCCTGGGGGAGGCCACAGCTGCCACTGGCCGTGCGCAAGTCCCCCGGCCCCCCGCCGAGGCTGTCCGCCACAGGCAGTCCCCAGAGAGGCTCCGGTGCCCGCGGTCAGGTGAGGACGCCCGCGAGGGGCACGGCGGCCGGCGCACTGGGTGCCCCGAGGCCGCGGCTGTGCTCTGCTGCTGGACCCGCCGCAGGGAGGTCTGTCCCGTGGTGCCCACAGGCCCCCGTGCGCCCGCTGGTTCCCGTTTCTCTGTTCCCAGAAATGCTCCTCGTTTTGTTAGCCTCTCTCTGAGTCCTCCTGACACACGCGTCCCCGCTGCGTCCAGACGGGCCACTACCTGATGGGACAGCGTCCGCTGAAAACCTTGTTTCCTCCTGTGCTGGGTCGCCCCTGCTGCCTGTGTTCTGGTGGATTCTCGGGTATCTTCTCTCAGTCCCCGGCCACCCCATGGCCGGAGAACCCGGCAAATGGGCCTCAGCGGCGCCCACCTGCCTCTCCCCAGCCACCGTGTCCCAGCGCCGTCCTGGGGACTGTGGCACTTCCTGCCCCCGGGGGGCCTGCAGCAAGGACCCGAAGCCACCCCGCTTGCTCCGTCTGCCAACATCTTGGGTGCTCGCCAAGACTGGAGCCCAGGACAGCCGTGGGTCCCCGCTCCCCGGCTGGCGAGGGAGCCTGGCCTCTTCAAGTCTAGAGTGGGCTGGGCTGAAGCCCGAGGAACTCGGGGTGCCCACCCATCCTTCCCCAACAGCAACGTGGGGGCTCCCCCGGCTCAGGGCTCACCCAGGGGCGGGTGCAGGGGCCTGTGTGTCCTGTCTGTCCCGGGACTTCAGATAAACCCTTCACCCCAGAGCCAGAGTCCGCCAGAGAAAAGGCATTTTTTTCAGAATCGTTTTATTTTTTTAAAGATTTTATTTATTTGGCAGAGAGAGAGAGATCACAAGCAGGCAGAGAGGCAGGCAGAGAGAGAGGGGGAAGCAGGCTCCCCGCCGAGCAGAGAGCCCGATGCGGGGCTCGATCCCAGGACCCTGAGATCATGACCTGAGCCGAAGGCAGAGGCTTTAACCCACTGAGCCACCCAGGCGCCCCCAGAATCATTTCTTAAAGAAGCTGATGCCACACATGCTGGAAGGGAGTCCTCCCTCCCCCTTTCTGCTCCCCTCCCCCCGCCATGGGCTCTCCCTTCCCCCCTTCCTCCCCTCCCCCTTGCCTTCCCTTCCTCCAAGGCCCCTCCGCTCCAGCTCCTTCCAGCAGGGCCTGAGACAGGGCCAGATGGACAGGCCACGGCGTTTCCTTCCCTGGGCTTCACTGCTTTCCCAGGACGTGATCCTGGCCGAGGGGCTTTCCGGCTCCTTCCGCTTAGGGGCACCAAGGGAGCAGATGCTCTGGCCAGCGTCCCCGTGAGGGAGGACACAGCAGCTGGCCCCAGACGCTGGGCATTCACCTTCCTGACAGCCTGGCGCAGAGGACAGCTGCGCCGGGCAAGAGCGCGGAGGGCCGGGGGCTCCGGCCGAGTGTGCGGGCTCCAAGGAGGCGGTTCACAGCTCTGATACCGACCGCCATCCCCACCCTCCCCGCCCCAGCCTGGGCTGTCCCTTCACATGGAGGCCTGCAGCCTGGGCACCCACACCCCACTAGAAGGGCCCTGTCTGGGCGCCCAGCCGCCAGGACCACCCCGGGGCCAGCTTCCTGCCTGCAGGAGGCCCCAGCTTCAGTTTCCCTTCATCCTCTATTATCTGTCTTAGGAGACAGGAGACCGCAAGCATCCTTCCACCAGAAAGGACTGGAGCATCGGAGGATCTTGCTTCTCGTTCTTCTCTTGTTCTATATCGTGCGAGAGAGAGAAAGAAAGAGAGGAGGAAAGAGGGGGAGAGGCGGAGCAGGAGACCAGCAGGCCGGCCTGCCCAGGGAACGGCGGGGGGGGGGGCATAAACCGCACGCATAATCTCGGGAGACCCACCACTTTAAATCTTAATTGGTCGCCTTTTAAATATCATTTAAGGGTCGGCTTCCCCGCTTCTCTCTCTAGTTAGGAAGGTGCCCTGTCAAACTCTATTACCTTGCTGGACGTCTCTCCCTTAAGTTTAAAAAAAAGGGGGGAAGGAAGGGAAGAAGAAAACAAAGCAATGGCGGCATCAGCGGTGAACGGAGGGTCGATAAAGCTTTTAGATTTGGAGCCGTTTTCCGGGAGCCCATTTCCCGCGGCTAAGAGTTGTTAATGGAGCTTAAGGAATTATCTTAGACCGGGCGGCGGGAGTGCCGTATATTTCCCGCGCCTGTTCCCCTGTCGGGTCTGGATACGCTGCTGTCAGACTCGCTTAATGAAAAGTAACGCGCCGCTGACTGCAGTTTTATTTGCGCTCTATGTAAAGAGGCCGTTAATTTAGCAGCCCTTCCTCAGTGCGCTTGAATTGGCCACGCCTGAATGGCTGAGAGCGCGGTCCCCAGCGCTCCCCTGCGCCTCCAGCTCCTTCCCTGACAGCCTCCCAGGGAGGGAACGGCCCCTGCCCCCGGCCGCGGGACCTCCCCCCGCCCCAAGCACCGGCTCCTACAAGGCGGCTTCCGGTCCCAGCCCAGTCCCTGCAGGTGCCCCAGCGCATGCCCGCCAGAGGGTGGGTGAGGGTGCCTACAGCGAGCCTTCCAGAGTTTACCCCCCCACAAAGGGACAGCCCCTGGTACGTGGCCGAATGTCCCCACCCACCTGATGTCTTTATTTCACACAATTTTGCAGGTTAATGAAATAAATCTCTTCTGGGCAGTGCCACCAAGGTCCGGGACTCCCGCAATGTGGGGCTCTGACTTGGGTCTGCCCGGAGTGTGAGGTCCGAGGGCAAAAGGCCTAGGCAGCAGCGGGGGGGTCCAGAGTCAGCGGGGTCCCCCCACGCACGCCCCTGCCACCAGCAGCCAGGGGCCCAGCCCGGGCCCCACAGCACCGATCCCGCCTGCCGCGCCGCCTGCGTCAGAGAAGCCTGATTTTTGCTGAAAACGTCTGGCTTTGTCTGGGGTTGGGGTGGGGGCGCTCGGGCAGCCGCCCTCGGCCGCATTAAAATTCCTGGCGCCCCAGCCGCTGGCGCAACGTGTCTCCCGCGAGACTCCACTTTCGCTATTACTGTCAAGTACCCTTGACTCTTTATTTTTGCCCTTTTATCTATTACAACTAATTCGAGTTCTTTTGCCCTTTTCAGTCTAAGACGTGGGCTTTCTGCAAAGCCTCCCCCTGCCAGCGAGCTCTCGGAGCGCGGAGCCTTTAGAAATTGAGGGGTTTACTGTCAAAATGAAAATTTCACTTCAAATTATCTTGGCTGATGCTCGCTCGCCAGGCCGGGGGCTCCCGCCGCAGCCGTTTGACAGACACATCAGCGGCGAGCTTCCGATCCTCGATAATATCATCCAGGAGGGCGAAAGTCAATACGGTGACAGCGCGCGGGCGGATACAATCCAATTACCGCGCGGCCGGGACAGGCCTCGGGCCGGGCGCCGTCACTGCGCGGCCCGGCTCCCGCACCCGGCCCGGCCCGGCGTCCGGCTGCTCGCGCTTCCCCTCCCGGTTCCGGCTCCCCCCAACGCCCGCCGCCCCCGCCCCGGCCGTCGGGCCCGCTGCCGGCGCTCCCCGCCTGCCCGCAGCCTCTCCCCGGGGCCCGGGACCCCCCGGGACCCCCCGGGACCCCCCGGGGCCCCCGGGGCCCCAGGCCTGTCCCGACGCTCGCAGGAAAAGGCCCCGCCTCGCGTGTCCCTGCGAGGCCGCCCGTCGGCGCGCTCCCCTGGCCGCCGCCCCCTTGCAGGTGCGCCGACTTGGCGATCGGTCCTTCTCGGGACCCCGGGGGCTTTGAGGAGGCCCCAGGACCTTCGGCCGAGCGCGGGCAGGCGAGGGCGCGCCCCAAGCCCGAGAGGGGCCCTCGCTGGGGGCCAGGCGCCCGCGGGGCCGGGGGGCGGGGCGCAGAGTCGGCGGAAGCCTCAGTTCAGGGGTGCGGGCCGCTCGTGGGCTGCGCTCCGAGGGGGTGCGGTGAGCGCACCGAGTGTGAGAGCGAACCCCGGGGGCTACGGCGCGCAGGAACCCAGGCGAGGCGGGGCAAGCCCGCGGGCCCCCTCCCCAACCCCGCCCCGAGGCCTTGACTCCCAGCCCGCCCCCTCCCCGCAGCCTACTAAGCGCTCCCTCCGCCCCCTCCCCACCGAGGCGTGGCCCAGGCCTTCCCGAGGGCGGACGCCCGGGGCCGGCGCTGGGTCCCCGGACGACGGGAGGCGGGGTGGGGAGCTGGGCAGGGCCGCGGAGGCGGCCTCCCCGTCGCAGAGGAGGGTCTGAAAGCCGTGCTCAGCAGGAGGGCCTCTGGGCCGGGATGGCCCCCTCCCCCGCTCTCCCCAGGACGCACTTCCAGGAAATCTAGGAAGTTTAAAAGTTAGTCTAATCTGGCAAGAGGAACTCTTTTCTCGAAATTCCGGAGTCTGGTCTACGGGGGAGAGTTTAAAAGGCTTGGGCCTCTCATCGCTAACTCTTCTTTCGAAGAACCGGCTGTGCAGAGTCCCGCGCTCAGCGAGCGGCTCCGCCGAGGACCCCGCCCAAGGACTCCTCTCCCACTCACTCCCTTCCGGACTGGCACCTTTCCTCTGGCGAGAGCTCTAATCCCCGGGTTTGAAACCTGTTCATTTTGCAATGCAAACATCATCACTCGGTTTATTGGTTTTGTTATATTAGCCTCTGAAGCAGGCAATTGTTGGTGTGAACATACATTTAAAAAAACATAATTTGATCGCATTAAGAGTGTGCAATAGTGTGAACGAGGTGGAGTGCTGTTGGCCAGTGTGCGGAGGACGCGATCAGGTCCGTGGGCCGAGGCGTCTTCAGGAGGAGCTCAGGCGTGCCTCGAACCCGTAAGGGGACAGGCAAACCGACAGAGCCTCCAAAGGGAAAGGGCTTCTCCATGTAAACTTTCGGACGTAACCTTTATGCTTCGGGGTGGCTCCCCTTCTGCTCCGAGCGCGGCCCTGCCCGATGGGTCCCGGAGTCTGGGAATGGCCTGAACGAGCGCATGTCCGAGTGGGATTGGTGGACCCGGTCTGCGGCCCCGCGAGGCCGAGTTCAGCTCCTCCGTCGACGGTGGGTTGGCTGCCTGAACTCTGCCGTGCTCTTGTCCTGCTTTGGAAACTTGGTAGGAAAAAAAGAGTCTACGACCTACCGGCGCGCAGCCCGAGCCTCGGCTCCTCCTCCGCCCGGGGCGGGGCCGGCTAGGCGCAGAAGGGCTTGCCTCCCGCCTTCGGAAGGGCCAGCAGCTCCTTGGCTGCGCCCGAGGCCGGGGCGTCATGGGGTGCGGCGGGCGGGAAGGCGCGCGCCAGGGGCATCGTCAGCACGTTGGCGCCTGCCCCCAGCGAGCGTCCCAGCGGTCCGGGGTCCAGGAGGGCGCCCTTGGTGGTGGCCCAGGCCTGGTTCAAAGTGCTGTGCCTGAGGATGGGGTCGTGAAAGACCCCATCCACCCAGTTTCTGAGACTGGTTACCGGGGAGTCCTGGTGCCTGTCCAGGGCACCAGTGGGGGCCGGGGCCGCAGGCGAGGACGAGGCAGGAGTCAAGGAGGTGGCCGCAGAGGCCGCGGGGCCTTGACGCTTGAGCATGCATGACGGGAACTCAGTCTGGCTCAGGGCGGTGGCGGCGGCGGTCGCCGTGTGAGCCAGGGACCAGATGCGGGGCTTGGCCTCGAGGCCCGCTGTTGCCCCGGCCGGCGCGAAGCCCAGCTTGGCCTCGCAAGCCTGCGAGCCGCCCCCCGCACCGGGCTGCTGCTCCGGCCCCGCCGCTGTGCTCCGGAGGCAGCTCCTGGCCCTCTCCAGGTCCTGGTCCAGGGCGGCCCCACCACCGGCGGCCAGGGGCATCCGGAGGGTGCCCGAGGCCTCCTTTCCCGGGGCGCTTGGACCATCCGGCCCGGCAGGGACGCGCTCCAGACCGCCGTCCAGAGGCTGGAAGGGCGGTTTCAGCTCGCACTCGGGGGGCTCCGCCTCCAGCGGGTCGAAGTCCTCCAAGTCAGTGAGCTCCAGATCTTTTTCCTCTTTGCCCAAGGACTCTGCGCAGGACAGAAGGAGGGGCCAGTGCAGGAAGAGAGGCGGGAGCTAATCAGAACGCACTCTTCCTTCCTCGCTCTGCGCCCCGGTTCTAGAGCCCCGCCCTGGAGCTAGGAAAAGCACCCAGAGCCTTTCTTCGTACCTCCCGCCTGCTCCAGAAGCTCCCTATCCCCCAGGCGGCAACAAGGAGAGCTAGCGATTTCCTCCTCAAATCCACAGGGCCCAGGGTAGAGTGGGTGTGTGTGTCTGTGTTGTAAAGGTTGTTTTGGGTTTCCTGAAGCCTGCTCCCGGCTGGTACTGCAGGCTCCCTGGGCTCAGGGCCTCTCTCGGGCTAGCTCATTCATTTGCTGTGCACGCCCTTGAAGTTTGCTTTCATTACCCCAGGCCTGATGTCTTTCGAGGTCCCAGAACCCCAAAAGAAGGCACAGGGAGGCCCCGATCTCGGTGCCCCGGCGCCGGCATCACCAACCTCCCACGCACCTTCATTCTTGGTGCTCTTGAGGGGCTCTCCCCTGGCCTCCTCTTCGCCCCCTTCTTCCTCCTCGCCCTCCGCGTAGGGTCGCTTCTCGTCTGCACATTTGTTCCTCGGAGGCCACGTCATCTTGTTCTCCTTCTTGAGGCGCCGGCGCGCGTTGGCGAACCAGGTGGACACCTGCGTGAGGGTCATCTTGGTGATGATGGCCAGCATGATCTTCTCGCCCTTGGTGGGGTAGGGGTTCTTGCGGTGCTCCTGCAGCCAGGCCTTGAGCGTGCTGGTGGTCTCGCGCGTGGCGTTCTTCCGTCGCGTGCCGCTGTCCATGGTCCCGTACCTGGAGACAGGCTGGGCAATGGGGTGCCGGCCGGGACCCTTGCAGGCGGGGGCGGTCGGAACCAGGCCCGTGCAGGCTTTCAGTCCCCATCGTGGGGGCGTGTTTCTGGTGGGAAGACCCGGGCGGGACCCAGGCCTCCACCCCTTGCCACTGCCTACAGGCACCGCCTTTTGTGGCCCCAGAGTGAAGACGTTTATGTCTGCTTAACCGCACAGGGAGCCTGGGCCCCTTCCCAGCCAGAGTGGTCAGGGGCGGGGGGAGTGCCCAAGGCCTGGCTAGGTCTCGGTCACTCTACCTAGACATCAGTTCTTCGGTTCCTTGGATCCCCAAGCCGGGAAAGCACATCACAGAAGTGCGAACCCAACTGTGTAACGCCCGTGGGCAGAAACGGTCATTAGTTCCCATGGGGAGAAGGTGCCCGGACGTCTTCAGCGGACTTCCGGCAGTTACGTTTATATTTGTAGCCCTCCTCTCACCCAGACGGGTCATGCCGTCTTTGGGTCCCACTGGACCCCCGCTTGCAGCTCCCACCAAAGGGCAAGGTGCACTGGGTCCCACACACCACGAGGGCTGCCCGTCTTGGGCGGGGCAGGTGTCTGGAGCCTCGGCTGCCAGAAAGACCAGGTCGCAGCAAGGGCTTTAGGAGTGCAGAGGGCGTGGGGGGCGGGGGAGGGGAGGCTGGGGACCCATTTACCCCTGCGGGGCAGGGCTTGCCTAAGGGGTGGGGCTTGGACTAACCCGAGGTCAGCGGGAGCCCCTCCTCCCGTCTCCGGAGCTTTCACAGGGGGCGTGGGGCTGGGGGCGGTGGGGAGTTTGATGGCCGAATGGAGTGCAGGGGGCCGTGCGGGGCGGTGACGGCGGCTCTGTCCTCACCTGTCGTAGGGATACTGGCCCAGCGCCGGCTCGTAGGGGTAGTAGGCGGCAGCTGCTGCAGGCGCGAGGCCCGCATGCGCAGATCCAGGCCCGTCCTTGGAGTCGAAGCCATTCTGTAGGATCCCGGGAGCCTGGGGTCGCAGCTTCCGGGAGGCGACCCAGCTCGACCCCGCCCCCCAGGCACCTCGGCTCCTGCACGCTTCGCACAGACCCCTGGGCAGCCTCACCAGCCATCCCGTCCCCAGACTCTCTCTCGGGCCCAGGGAGCAAAGGGACCTCGAAACGGGGAGGGAGAATGAGCACAGTTGGGGAGTAGGAGAGAGGAGAATGAGGTTGGTGGAAGAAAGGGGCAGAGAAGAGGGGTGCGGCGCTGGGAGACAGCAGAGGAGAGGAGGGTGAGGGGGACACAAGAAGAGGACCGAAGGGAGGAAGGCAGGAGGAAAATGGGGGTGGAGCAAGAGGGTGGGCATGGAGGGGGCTAGCGGGAGAGGCAAGGGGAGGGCTAAGTGGTGGGGGGTTGGGAGGAGAGGAGGAGGGAGTGAGGGGAGGGGAGCTCAGTGGGGGAAAGCGCAGGAGATGGGGAGAAAGGGCGGGCACTGGACGTTGATGTGGTCAGAACTGCCAGGTTCCCCAACCCGGGGGCTGGAGGTGTGCTGAGGAACCGGGCTAGGAGCAGCAAAGCGGAAGAAGCAGTGAAGATGTGCTTGTCCCACCCCCTCCAATCTGGGGTCCAGGGCACTGGCGCCCCTGACTCCAGAGTTCAGGGAGGAGGCTTGCCAATTCCGGGGGAGGGGCGTGGCGTGGCGGGGGAGGGGGAAGGTTTCAGATGATGCCCTCCCCTTACCAGCGAGTAGAAGGCGGACGCCTCGGAGCCGTAGGTCACGTAGTTGCCGTAGCCCTGCGAGCCGCCGTAGGGGCCCCCGTAGACGCCAAGCGCTGCGGCCGAGTTGAGCTCGTGGCGCGCGGTGGCCAGCAGCCGGCTCTCGTAGACCGGGCAGTAGACAGGCGCCTGGGCCGAGGCGGCGGGCCCGGAGTCGGCCAGCGTGCGGCCCCCCGACTCACAGCACGTGCTCAGGGAGTTGGTGGTCATCAGGAACTGGAGGAGAGAGGGGCCGCGAGGAAGGGCCGGCACCCGGACGCGAGGCTGGGGCTCTAGGCCTCCACCTGCCCGGCGCGCGGCCCAGGAGGGCGTGCCCGGTGGGCTCGGGCGCACCGCCATCCACAGGGGGCCCCGCATTCCTTCCTGCGGCGAGTCTGCTCGGCCAGGCGTCTGGAGACTCGGGTCCCAGCCTGTCCAGGCCCCGGAGTTTTCACACCCTCCCCGGGGTGTCAGCGTGTTGGGGGGGCGAGAGGGGGTTCCAAGCCCGCGCACGCCCTCCTGGGCCACGTCTCTCTTGGGTCCTCGGGTTCCTCTCGGCGAAGAAGCCTCAGAGCCCGGGGTGGGGTGTGGTGGGGGGTCAAACAAAGCCTGAGAAATGGAGCCCCCCCCAGGGCAAATTCTCTCAGCGCCCCTACTCTCCGCCGGCGGGGGTGCAAGGGGCACGGGGCACAGGCCCTGCTCTCTGGGAAGCGACACCGGGTCCCTGGATAGCCCGCCCGCCGGTGCGTCACGCCGCATTCCCGGCACCCTCGTGAGGCCCCCTTACCTGGGGTGCGGAGGAATAGGGGTATCCAAACTGCGGGTAGGACATGGCGGGCGCCGCCCGGGGCCGGCGGGCGGGGCCGGCGGGGTCCTGCGCGCGGTGGCCGGCGTGGCGCGGCCGCTGCTCCGGGGCCGCCGGCTCCTAGGCGCTGGGAGGGCGAAGCAGAAGAGCGGGTTAATTCACCCACGCGCCCCGCAAACTTTTCTAACCCGGTAGGAAAGTGAGCCGCGGCGGCCGCAGCGAGGCTTTTAGCTTCACATTCCTGAGCCTCGAGGGGGCTCTGGGACCAACCCGCCTCGCAGCGGCGACACAAATACATATTTTGCAAAAAAGGGAAAAAAAAAACCGAGTTGCGCGAACCCGTCAAGTCAGATGTGCTTGGCTTTAAGCGGTGGAGGCGCTGACGTCAGCCCAGGCCGCGCAGCTCGGCCCGGCCGCGGACGTGCGGGTCACGGGCGGCGGGGCGGGCACCGGCCGGGGGCGCCGCGCGGGGCGAAGGGGCCAACAGGCTCTAACAAATGAATTTCATCCGTGGAGTCAATATCGCCCCGACGAATTGCTGTTTCTTAGTCACCGAGGACGGGAAGCACTTTTAATTAGAAATTAATTAATGAGCACCTGCTTCTTCCCGCCCCACTGTAATCATTAGTCTCAATTACAAATGAGACATGTGAAGGGACACACGACTGAGTCTTCACCGAAGATGTAATCAACAGTTAAAATTAGCCCGGCGCCGGCGCAGCCGCCCGGGCCTCCGCGCTCCGCTCCAGGTGGAGGAAGGCGGCTCCGGAGGCCGGCGCGCCGCTCAGACTATTGTCTAGCTGGTTAGCCGCGCCGCCTCCCGCCAGTTCGAACCCTGCCCCGGGGCGGAGTTCCAGGACCCAGTGCGGCTGCAAGTGTCCGCGTCTGGAGGTCAACATGCCCTCAGGTGTGCGGGTCCTGAGGCCCTTCCCAGAGCCGTCCACTCCAAGGCTCGGTGGCCCAAGTGCTGCGGGGCTTTGCACCTCTCCGCCACCCTGCTCCCGGGGAACGCCGCCTCCGCCGCCCCACCCCCGATCCCGTGGGTTCCTGCGCGGCGAACGGCCCTCCCTTTCCTCTTCCACCCCCTTCCGCGGGCCGTCCTCCCTCAGCCTCCCCCTGCCCCTCGCGGCTAAACCCGGGACTGCCAGACATCCCCGCGCGCACGGAAGAGCAGGTTTCCCGACTCCGCTCCGGGGCCCCTCCCGCTACGCTTGCTCCACCGGGCGACCCTCAGGGTTGGGTACCGGGGAGGCAGCGCCGGGACGCCCTTCCCCGCCCCTTCTGCATAGCTCCGTGCCCGGGGCGCACGGAGCAGTCAGGGGAGACCGCCGAGTACCCACCCCAGGACTTCCCCATTCAGTCCCAGTCCTGGGACCTTGCCCGAATCCAAAAGGGAGGCGAGCGCGCAGGCGGCAAAGGGGCTCCCGGGCACCCTGAACTCGCTCCCCGCCTTTTATGCCGCCGCCCTCCGGGGGCCGGGCTCGCCCCTGCTGCGCTCGCCCCGCTGGGCCTCCCGCGGTCGGCCGGGAGGGGAGCTATGCGCGGCGGCGCTGTGCAGACTTGCTCGGAAAGATTCCTGGGTTCAGACCTGTGAATCGCCCCAGGGTCACCCTCTAATTAATGATGACGTTCTCGCCCTCTCCCCAGCTGCAAACCTGCCTCCCAGAAACGAAATCTGCCCGCTCTGACAGCTCGGTTGAAGGTGATTGATGACTATCTGGAGACCACGGTAGCATCATATGATATCTGCTGCGTAATTGCTTTAATTTACAGATGAAAATACGGGCTCTCCGATCGCGTGGAACCACAGCCGGCCACGTCCGAGCTGCTTGCGGAGGAAAATCATCGGAAATAATGAATAGCCGCTCCATGCAAATTATTCAGACGGTTTAAGCGTCTGTAGCCGGGAGAGATATATAAAGAACACGAGTCAAATGACATTAATAATTGTTTCTGAATTCTGTATTGATCTCGTGGCGGCCGTGTTTTTCTTTCTCACCTGAATTGCTAATATCACCTCCTGTAAATAATAAGAAACTAGCCACCGGGGCTTCTCGGGCAGAAATGAATCTCTCAATCTCTCTCCCTCTTCCTCCTCTGCTCCTCCCCTCCCCCATCCCCCCCTCCCAACTCCAGCTTTCTGGCTTCTGTGGAGGCTTTTCTGAACATCCTCCTACTTTCCATTATTTATTGTTTACAAACAGCTTGCTCTCTCCTGGTAATGAGGCCGGGGCGAGGGAGGGGCAGGAGCCCAGGGTGGCCGAGGGCTTGGGGAGCAGTAATCGCGAGAGAAGGATGAATTCAGCATCTTTTCCTCACCCCACTCCCCAAGGCCCAACCCCGGCGATTGTGAGCGCTCAGGCGGCGGGGTTGACAGCCAGCGCCCAGGTCCCAGCGGCCCCGCCGCCGCTCCCGGCTCTTTGCTGAGCAGCGCGCCCAGGCCCTTTCCTTACCCTGCCCCAGCTCACGGGGAACGGCGCCCCCTGAACACACGACGGTGTATTTTCTGAGCAGAAGTGCCCACCTTCAGGCACAGCCGGTTCCCGGGGGTCTCTGGGGGAGGAGTATGGAGGGCTTCCTTTGACCATCACTGCAGTGTTTTCCTTTCCAGCCTGCGTGCGTGCGGAGACGGAAGCTCCCAGTCCCCACCCGCCCAGCCCGGTTCTCCGGGCAACCTTTTCTTCTAACCCAGAAATCGAGCTCACCGGCTACTTTTCAAGACCGTTGCACACGGATCCTCCGATTCATGCTGCCCCAGGCCCGCGACACGGGGGCCTGGACAGCCACCCTATTTGGGGGAAGCGCTGTGCTGCCCGGGGAGTCTAGCGGCCTTGCCGCTGCTCGCCCAGGCCCCGCTATCCAGTGCCGGATTCAGGCTTAGTCAGGCCTGTCCCCATCTGGAGCACCGCGGGACACCCCGCTGACAGCCCGCCCTGGCTGAGGCCGGCCTCCTGGAGCGGGATCCTTTTTGGGTTGTCTTTGTCCCGTGGAAGATACCGGACTAATGTCCGAGTGCCCTTTCCTGAGAGGCCCCGCCTTGAGCTGGGGCCCGGAGGTTTCCCTCCAAGAGAGGATAGAGTAACGGTGTCCGCATCTCGGGTCTCAGCAGCTAAATGCGCCTGCACAGACGCGCGTGCTGAACCCACGTCCCTCCAGGGACCCGCGCTTGGAAATACACCCAGGAGAGGTTCCCCACCAAGAGGGCAGCGGCTCAGCTTCCGGGTCGTGCTCCCACTGGCCTGTTGAGTGCTAACGGAGCCGAGGATCAGGGCGGAGGAGACTGAGCGCCCAGTGTTAGAGGCCTGCGGGTCGTCCTTCTTGCCCAAAGGAGCTGTAGGCCGCGGAGGGCCTCTGGGAGATAGGCCGCGCCCTGATATTCTCCCCCCTCCCTCCTGAGACCGGCCGAGGCCAGGCGCTCCCGATCGGTTCCCGAAGTCGTCCCCCGGGGCCACCCGGTTCTCCGCACCGAGAGCGGCCAGGGGCTCTCTCCGGACCCGCGAAGTTGACCGCAGGCAGAGGGCGGAGGCTAGAGCGCGCAGAGCCGGGCAAGGGCCTTCCCCGAGGCGCAGGGCCAGCCCTTGGGGCGCCTGTGCCCGCCCACTGCTCGCGGACACCCGGGCGGGGTGTGGGGCCGGAAGGCGTTCTGGAGAGCGGTGGCGCGGCCCTCGCGCGCCCCGAGGTCGGCAGGTCACTCCTCCGCGGCGGGTCCTCCGGGTCTCAGGCGAAGTCTGGCTGTCGAGCTGCAGGCAAGCGCGTTGACTCCTCCCGAAACGCCTCCATTCCGGGTCGGCTGGCTCCGGCTCTCCCGCTGCGCCCCCGCCGCTCGCCCGCAGGGCGCCGCCCGAGCGGGAAAGGCGCGCAGTCGGGGGTCCGGGAGCAGGCCCGGCTGCCCCGCGTTGGCCCCCGCGCTCCGCGCCGCCCCCGCCCCCCCGTTTCCACAACTTGCAGAGAACGCGGCGGCCTCTGGAGACCCCAGCGGCTGGCAGCAAACTTTGTGCCCTCCGGCGCAGGAGCGATCCTGGCAAAGTTTGTGCGGCCGAGCCCACTCCCTACCTGCGCTGGGGACGCGCCCGCCCGCGCCGCTCCGGCGCCGGGGCCGCGGGGAGCAGCGCGCAGCCCGGGACGCACCGGGGAGTCGCCGCAGTCGCCGCCGCCCGCGCCCCTCGGCGGCCGCGCCGAGCCTCCGCCTCCCCGGAAGGGGGGAGGGGTCTCGGAGCCCCGGGGCGGGGGCCGGCGCGGGGACCTCGCCTACCTGCGGTGGCGCCCGGCCACTACCGGCCGCCCGCGAGGGCTCTGCGCGGCCGCTCGGCGCGCGCGCTCCGGCGGGGAGCAGGCGACAACTAATGGAGACATTTCCAGGCGGAGCACCTGGCGAGCGGAGCGCGCCGGCGTCCCCAGGCGCCGCGGTCGTCAGCCGAGCCCGCACCGGCGTGACGTGGGCGAGCGAGCGCGCTGCTCCCACCCGGCCGCCCATTAACGCTTTCCCCCGCGGCGCGCTCGCCAACTTTCCCCTCCGCCTGGGCCGCGCGCGGGGTGCGTGGGGCGTCTGAGTTGGGATGAGGGGCGCCCCGGGGTGGGGGCAGGGATGCCCGGCTCAGAGAAGACAGCCCCGCCACAGCCGGGCAGCGGGAAGGCGCGCCGCCTTGATTTGGCCAAACCCTTGGCGGCCTTGGGCTCTTCTGGGGCCGGCAGGCTGCCGCCCACCCCCCCCCCCCCACAACCCGCTGTCTTGGGCCAGTGGAACCGCGCTGGAGACAGCTTCACTGGTTCTTGGCCCCGGTTCTCCCGGGTGTCCCCTGGGTCATGGTCTCTTCCAGGTCTGGAGAGCTGGGTGAGGGCGCCGCTGCACAGGCCTCCTCGGGTAGACCGGGCAGCCAGGCCTTGGCTTTCTCCCCTGCACTCCCCGCCCCTGCCATTGTCCCTCCGCACTGAGGGAGGCCAGCTTCACCGGCTACTGTCCACACCCACACCCCACGGCCGGCTGTCTAGGCAGGGCGGTTGCCTTGGTGCGCCCCCCCCCCTTGGGCAGGTGGAGGTGGGTATACAAAGGTCACAGAAACTGCTGAGGGGGGAGGGCAGCAAGCCTGGGACCTGCCTGGGACCGGGTGGCCGGATATGGGAGCTTTCTAAGGGCTGCCCAGAGCCCTTCGAGGCTGGGCCTCCGGCCTGGGGGGCACACTTCTTCCTGAATGGCCTGTGGGGTCTGCAGCCTGAGCCCAGGAGCGAAGTTAGCCCCGGGGGGTCCCAGGTCACTCGGCCAGGGGCGCCTCTCGCCCTGCCCGCCACCCCATCATTTCAGAGAACCAGGAAGTTGTTGTCCTCATGATCCGTGGCCTCAGAATGACATTTGAGATTTGTTGATTGGATAATGTCTGAAAAAGTGGTTTGCGGCCCCTCCTTTTTTCTTCAGAGCTCTGCAGCAGCTGGGAAGCCGCGCACATCTCCTGGCTTCCCCGGCAGCTCCCCGGGATGGTGGTGGTCTCCAGGTCTCTTGCACGCCTCCATCTCCACCAGGGGCAGAAAGAAGGGAGCCAGCAGTCCCCGGCTTCCTGGCCCCGGGGGCCGAGTCCACACCTTCTGCTGGCTTCTCTGGGAGGGACACGGCTGTGGTCGCTGGGTCCGCTCTGAAGACACGAAGGCGGGCTTCCTGTGGGCT
>CM052895.1:132467189-132491244 GCA_028534135.1 Potos flavus | reverse complement strand
GCTGGAAGGGGGGAGGGGGGCAGCTGTCCTTTGGGTCTCTCGGGAGCGGGTCCCATCGTGACCTCCCCCTGCTCCCCCAGGCGCTGCTCGCGGCCTGAGCTGCCCCCCGAGGTCTGGCATTCTGACCGGCCAGCGTTCGGGAGGTCTGGGGGGACTCCAGCCCGCAGTGCTCGCAGATGGAGCCCGTGAAGTTAGGGACCCTTCGCCCCCGCCAGCTGGTCTGGACGTGAGGTGCCGACCTGCCTTGCGTTCGGTTGTCCATGAGCACTGCTGTGTCCGCTTCGGGGGGATTCGGGAGAGCGGCCAGCCCCCCCAGGGCCATCCCGGAGCCGAGGGTACCCTCCCCGACAGGGAGCCTTCCAGATCCCGCACTCAGCCTCCGTGCAGCGGGCGGCGCTCCGACAGTGACCAGGAACCCACCAGCCTTCAATTACGGCGGCGGTAAATCATGCAGGGATGTCCTCCAGGAGTTAGCTGATTTCTGTATAAAAAAAAAACATTTCAGAGTATTTTTGAAATTCAATTAATTGAAGGCCCCAGATAAAAGGAACACATTCTTAATGGCTATAAAATAACCCTGAGGGAGGAGAGGGAACCGCACGGCCCGACTTCAAAGTGTGACCGAAATACTTACTGTTTTACTTTAAAAGTATCCAGATCAACAACTCAGTCCAAATTAGTTATACATTTAGCAACCTTTTCATTTTCTGTTTAAAAATGGCAGAAAGAGACGCTCTCATTGCCCGGAACAGTTGCTGTCCCTCCGTGTGCGTGGGTCCCTGTGCCCGAATTTCCTGTTGGCTCAGACGCAGTCCTACTGGATGAGGGCTCCCTCACTCCAGCACCACCTCTCCTTAGCTAATTACATCTGCGATGACCCTGTTCCCAGATGGGGACATGCTCTGGGGACCCGGGGCTCAAAGCCACAACACACTCATTGTGAGGGGACACAGTTCAGCCCAGTTCAGAGGAGTCTGGCATGCCACCTCTGGGCCTGGGTCTGTTTCTTTAGATTGACCCCCTGACCAGCTCATCACGACTGTCAGGTCCGCAGAAGGCGGACCCCCACCCCCAGACTGTGGGTCGTCGCGAGGGAGAGCATCCTTCATCCCAACTGCCCGAGGCCTCTCAGGTACCCCAGCCCCCGTGCAGCTGGGGGGGGACGCGAGCGCCAACCCTTTCCTCTTTCCCTGCTTTGTTTTATCACCCTTGGACACATCGTATCATTGCTTCAGTTCTTCGTCCTCATTCCCTCGCCTCCTGCCCTGGAATGAGTGCCTCAGGAGGGCTGGGCGTTTCTGTACATAGTAGGTGCACATTACACACAGTGGGGGCCTAGTGAGTGTTCAGTGAATGAGGACGTGTGCGTGGCATTCTTCGTAAAGGAGAGCAGAGCGAGGGGGAGGCTCCTGCAGGATGCACGGAGGACGCCTCCCGTGTCGCAGCCCCTGGGGCGGTTTCCGGGGTGCGCCAGTGCACGGAAGAAAGAAGGGCACCAGCCCTGGTGGAGCGTACCCGACCTCAGAGGGAGGCAGAGGAAACAGTCAACAGCAGGAGTGAGAGCATCACGGAGGGAGCCCGTGGAGGGAGTCAGTGGGGTCCCGCTGTGGTGGCCTGTGGCCCCACGACCATGCTTCTGCGGACCGACCACGCTATACCGTGTCCTGCTTGAACTTTCGGGCACCGCCGACCTTCTCTCCCATGTTCTCTCCCCGCCTGCGGGCAGCATTGTTGTGGGTCTCAAGCGCACGGGGGCCTCCCCGGGGTCCACTCCTCTTGAGGAGCACGAGCCCCTTATGACCGCCTTCTCTGACCTTTGACTTGACCGAGGTTTTAGCAAAAGGTTGCACAGCCCCTGGAGGGCACAGTGGACTCTTCCGGGCACGACTGCCCTGATTTTCCTGGTTCCCAGCCTGCTCCAATTTGCCTGTGGGCAAGGGTCTTGGGGCCTGGTGTTGAGGGGCTGGGAGTCGGTGTTGGCGGCCGGTGCTGCGGGCGACTTCATGCTGCCTGGGGGTGCGGGACCCTGTGACTCTTCACGCCCTGTCCCTTCCACATGCCGCGGCGGGCGGCAGCAGGTCCGATGGCGGAGGCTCAGCCGGGCTCCGCGGGTGAGCCAGTGCGCTGACCCAGGCAGACACTGTGAGAGCCGGAGTCGGCCCCCGGGTGTGGGGATTGCTCGTTACAGCTGCACGGCCTGTCCTAGCTGACCGCTACAGTGACTCTTAGCAAGTCAGAGTCACGATATTATAATTATATATTATTATGTGATTGTGCTGTAATTATAAGTTATAGAATTATAAATGACGAGGATATGTTATTATTGTAATTATGCATTACGATATCATTTTCAATACAGAGAGAGTAACTCGAGAGAAAGAAACACTATCTTAAAAGGAGAATACAATGTAAGGGCAACACGGACAATGCCACAAAGGCTGAAGCCGAAGGTAAGGCGTCCTCTCATTGCGGCCATGGCCAGGAGAAAATAATGTTTTCAAGAAAGTTTCTCAACTTCGACATGAACACTTTCTATTCATGAACATTTCTATCACCTGCTGGCCCCACTTCTCTTCCCAGGTGGCGGCCCTTCGTAGGACTGCCTGGGTATCTCCACGGCTGGCTGCTCGGACAAGGGCGTCTGGGGACTCACTGGCTACTCACTGACCACTGGTCACGAAGGTCATGGAGACCGTGGGGGGAGGGAGCACTGTTTCGACAAGTGTGGAACTTACAGAAAAATAATGATGCAATAGCATTTTAATTAAAGTTTTAAACGAGCAATCTAAAGAACAAAGAAGCAGAGAAGTTTCAGTATGGCCCTAAAAAATCAGGGGCACCTGGGTGGCTCAGTTGGTTAAGCGTCTGCCTTCGGCTCAGGTCACGATCCCAGGGTTCTGGGATCAAGCCCCGCATCGGCCTCCCTGCTCGGCGGGGAAGCCTGCTTCTCCCTCTCCCACTCCCCCTGCTTCTGTTCCCTCTCTTGCTGTGTCTCTCTCTGTCAAGTAAATAAATAAAATGTTTAAAAACCTTATTTTTTGTACTTTAGGAAGATAAAATTTATTATTATAATATTAATATTAAATACTATGTTTCATTATTTTATCTAATTTTAATAATTCAATATTAAATAATAACATTTTATATTATCAATAGTATTTTTGACCTGATGGAAGTATGTTACTTTGACACAGTCATTTACTCCCCTATCTGTGATTTGTGGCTGTGTTCTCACCACTCCTCTATCTTTCTAGTTTCAATCTTCCCATCCGGGCCTTGGGCCCTTCTGAAGTTTGTTTGGTGTATGGTGTGAGGCAGGGATCAGCATTTTTTTCCCCCTCTGTAAGAGTAGCCACTTTCTCCATTATTATTCATTAAATAATTAAATAAATAATAATTCATTAAATAATAATTCATTAAATACTCATCAAATAAGTATTGTGCATTTTATCTAATTTTAATAATTGATTAAAATATTTAAATAATTACAATTTGGTTCTACTTACTTCATTGATTGCACTATTAATTTTGCTACATGGATTTGAAACTCAGTCTTAGGTTCTTTGATGGTAGCCCCTTCCCGAGGACAGCCTGTCGTTAGGAAAGGACAGGCTCTGCCTGGCGAGCGTGTCGGCGCCGTGGCTCTCAGTGGTGGCACGAGGTCGTCGCTCTCGGTGGCGTCGTGAAGGCTCCCATGACCCACCAGGGCAGCGGCAGATGGGGGGGCGCGGACGGCTGACGGGCGGATGTGACGACTGCTGCCGCGCAGCGGGGGGGGTGTCTGCGGCCGGGCCGTGCGCGCCCGTCCTCGCCTCCGTCCTGCAGCGACAGACCGCTGGTGCTGCACGCCAGCCCCCCTTGCAGCGACGCATGGGCCACGGGACGTGGGAGGCTGGTGCATGGGGCTTCCACGTGTCCCTGACAAAAGAGGAAAGTGCTTCCCCTCTGCTTCCTACTTCCACCCCCCAACCTTGGCTGGGAAGGGGTAAAAATCCGTCCCTTTGAACTCAGAACTAGCAGCCGTGTCCTGAGCGCGTCGGTCCTGCCCCTGCCGGACCACTGCCTGCCTTCGGTCTCTTCGAACGTGAGTGTTCGCGCCGCCGTCCGTTTGCTGGTCCTGAGGCGGCAGCTCAGCCTGCACCCAGGCAAGGTCAGGCACCTGTCCCGGGCGGTGCGGTCGGACGGACGGAGGAGGGGACGAGCGGGAGCCCTGGGGGACTTCACAGCTGGTTACGCACGTGTGGCCCGGACAGGGGGCGTCCCAGAGGATGTGGGGGTTCTGGCTGGGGACACGGTGCTGCCGCTCGTCACCTGGGGCCCGGGGGTCGGGGCTGGCTGGGAGCCCTCGGCCTGGCTCAGCGGCCCATCTCCCCTGACACCCACCTGCCTGTGGTTTTCTGGTTTGACTTCGTGGGGAAGGGGTGGGGGGCCTCCAGGAACAGACGAGACACTTGTCCAAGTGTCAGCTTCTCCAAGCAGATTTCTCTGCATTTTCTGTAACAACCGACAATGTGGTTAAATGGTTCTAACGTCGGACCTTCTGGAGATGAGGTCTCCTTCCCTCTGTATTTCCTTTCCAGCATTTCCCTGAGCCCCGGTGGTCTTCGTGCCCCGCAGACTTCCCCGGTGGCCATCACCTAGCCCACCCCGTACGCGCTGCTGGCTCGGGTGCATGCGTGAGCGTGGGGTTCCCGGAACCACACGGATGGGCTGGGCTTTGTCTGGGGTTTGGGGTTCTTGCCTCGGAGAAGGCGCTCCTGCTCCTTCAGACCCGCGGCCTCACAGCCTGGCATCCCGAGGACCTGCCGTCTCCCCTCGGAGGGAGGGTCTCCGCAGGCCTGTGAGCAGGCGCCATGGCCAGGGCCCCGGGCCCCCATCCGAGCCAGCACGCACGGCTCAGACCCTCCCCTCCCGGCGGGGCCCTCCTGCCGCCGGCAGAAGCTGTGCAGTGTCCCGCCTGGGGGACGTCGTGTTACAAGGAGAGCACTAGAAGTGAAGTCACTAGAGATCTCTCTTTCCCGGTGCCCCAGCACGCGGTGACAAGGTGCAGCTTCTCTGGGGTCCCGGTGCACGGGTGACGTGCTGGGGGCCGCGCCCCTGGCCGCTCGGCTCGGGGGCCCGTGGAGCCGTCTCCACTCTCCCGGGCTATGGCACCTCTCATGGGCAGGAAGCCTCAGGGCGGTCAGATGCAGGGAGGCCTGGCGGGCAGGCTTTTGGGGCCCCGGCTGGCGGAGGTGCAGGGCCACGTCCCCACAGGGGTGGCTCCCGGAGGGGTGACCACGGAGGAGCCAGACCTGCTCCTGCTTCCAGGGCCTCCCGGGGCCTGACACGGAGGAGCACGGGCTCTGCAGCCGCCGCCGGGAGGGAGGACCGTGGTGGGCGTAGCTGCCCTCGGCAGGGCCCCGCGTGGGCGGCCGGCCGGTCCTGCCCGACTCCCCATCCCGCTCGCTGTGCAGCAACCTCAGTCCATGTCTGGGAAATCAGAGACGTAGAAAACATCTCCGGACAAACATCAGACCTAGAATAATCAATAATTCTCCGAATGCCCCAAATATGTGGTCCACGTTCCCACTTCCTCGTCCCCGGCTTGTTGAGGCTCAGGATTCGGTGTGGGTCACGAGTCGTGCTCAGGTGACACACATCTCACGTCTCACGGAGTCACTCGGGTCCCCTCTGCCCTTTATCTTCCGTCTGACTTCTTGTCTTTTTGGAGGAGATGGGGCCTCGGTCCTAGAGAGCGTCCCGTGTCCCTGCGGCTGCTGACCCCAGGCTCGCAGACTTCCTGGTCCCCTGCACGTCCTGCACACCGGCAGCGGCTCCGGCAGCGGCTCCGGCGAGGGGTGCGGGCAGGGGGGCCCGGACGGTGGGCGTCCCCGCCAGGCGTGGCTTCCTCCCCGCGGTGCTGGTGACGCCGCGGCCGCGCCGGGTCGGCAGACGTCTTCCCTCCTCTGGGGGCTGCGGAGCTTCTCTAAGGGCCACGTGCCCGGTGCTCGGCGGGGTCACGCGGCAGGAGAGACGGAGCCCTCGTGAGCGGGTTCTCAGAGCCCTGCCCGGGGAGGAATAAGGGCCGTGCTTCTCGCGAGTCCATATCACCCCTTGGACTCGAACACGGTTCCCGCGCGTGCATCCGTTGCACTGACTGTCCTTAGTGCCTCCTCTGGGCCACGGGGGCTGCGCAGTCCCTCTGACGTGGCCCTGCGGTCTCGGGAGGCTCTGGTGGTGCGACGCCGTGTCCTGGTCTCCGCGGGTCCAGCTGTCACTGCACAGGCGGCTGTTGGCACAGAGGCCGTGGGGAGAGGCGGGCGGGGAGCGAGCTGCCGTTCACCCAGCACTCCCGGAAGGCCCCGCTCACATCCCCCGACGCCCCGCGGGACGCGCCACCAGAAACAGCCGTTGGAGAGAGAGGGAACGGGGTTGGCGCAGGCTGGCCAGGCCGCGAGGCTCACATGCGCCAGAATCTCGTCCCCGCGCGGCCCGGGCTGGCCCAGACCCACCTCCACGTCGGGGCTGAAAGAGTCCTTTGTTGGCCTGGCTTTTCCTCCTTTTGCTTATTCCTTGGGTCTCTGTTGTGATTTTCTAGCGACGTTTCCTGGAACAATAGCTTTCTCTCATGAACGCAGTAGATTTTATGGTGCTCGGAGATGTTTTCCTAAGCACCTCACTGGGCAAATACTCTTCAGTAGTGTCTGCCAGCAAGCTGACATGAAGGAAGGGTTCAACTCCCTCGACCACTTTCCCATGGTTCAGTCCGCTGCCCCATTTCTGAGAATTCAAGACGGTCCCGCCGGTAACCAGGATCATATTGTGGGAAAGACCCGGATCGCGGCGCGTCGGCCAATCACAGCCCCGCCCGGGGCCGGGCGTGAGACAGACCCTGGTCCTGCCGGCCAAGGGGCCGCACCCGCCGTCCACTCCCCGGGCCCAGACGCACAGGATCCCGGGGGCGCCTGTGACCCTCACGCAGGACCCTGCTCAGGCCCAGGAGGGAAGCAGGTTCTCGGCCAGCGTGTCTGAGAGGAGGAGCGTAGAAATCCGCCCCCCAGGCACCCTAGGTGCCCACATCTGCAGCTCCAGGGACCAGCCCCGATGGACCCGGCCCGTCGCCCGCTCTCCCTCCTGCCCCGTGGTGGCCCGAAGCCTGCGTGGCCGTCGGGGTCTCCTGCGAGGCTGCAGGCTGGCAGCCGGTGCTGTGGCGTCCTCCGGAGGAGCCAGGGTGGAGGGATCGGCTCCCGGGGTCACTTCCGCGGCTGTGGTCAGAATTTAGCCCCTCAGGGAATTCTGAACGGCCGGCCTCAGCTCCTGTCGTGAAGACAGAGGGCGAGGCGAAGAGGCGTGTCACCTAATCCCCGCGGTGACAGCCCACCACTAGCTGCGTTCTGCTCCTCCAAGGGAGTCTCCGGGTCCAGCCCGCACGCAGGATCAGGGCGTGCAGCCGGGGGAGGACCCCGGGCGGCCGCTGCGACCCGCGGGTTCAGCCCAGGGGTCTGCAAGGATTTCTCTGTGATGAAAAGAAAAGGGAAGAGATGACGTGTCTCTCCACCGGACGCACAGGACCGGAGTGACCTGGGGACAGAGCGGGTGTTGGGGCCGACCCGCCAGTGGAGCCGAGCGCGGGCAGGAGGGGGGACACGGGCTGCCTCGCCACGGCCTCTGGACTTCCCGTCACGGGCGGTGACGTGCCCGCTTGGACTGAGGCCGGTGCCAGTCAAGGCCTTCCGTTGCTTGGTGCCAGAAGAGCCCGAATCCCGTCTCCCGCGGCCGCACTCCCACGCCTGCCTCTCCGCCTGCGGTTTCGGTGACTCGGTGTATCCCCCGCACCGGCCAGCCTTCCGGCCTCACACGGAGGAGAGCCTGCGGCAGCCCTCGGGCACGCTTCCGTCATCGCCACTCAACCGGGGGAGTCAAGGGTGGGTTGGAATCATTATTACAATGAAATGATCAGATTTAGTTCCTAGACTCAATTTTGTTTCCCGATTTAGTTGGTTGCCTTCTGAGAGCTGGCGACGTGGGCTGGTTGAAAGCACAGGGCAGATGGGGTAGACAGTGCGTGGTAGTGCCGGGCCCCGTGGGTCCCCGTGGGTCCCCGTCAGTCCCCCAGCGGGGGAGCCCTGTTAGGGCTTATGAGGCGGAGGAGCTGGGCCTCCGGGACGCTGAGAGCCCTCTGGGGTGAGCCGGGCGCGGACAAGACACACGCACGCTTCTGTTAGCGGGGAGACGCGAGTGCCGCCGGCTCCGTCTGAATCACCGTCCGGGAAGCCGTGGGGCAGCAGGGGGACCTGGGGCGGAAGGCCGTTTCCCCGCCAGCGTGGTCTTCTGACGGGTTATGACCCGTAGGAGGCAAGTCCAGCAGAACCCAAAGCCCTTTGCTTGCTTTCCCGTTATAGTTCTCAAAGCCCTCTGTCTGCCCACCGCCTTTCTTTTTTCTCCAAAATGAAAAGTGAGCGAGCAGCAGTGCCATGTAGAACTCAGGGAGATCCACAGCGCCGACCCGGCGGGCTGGCACCCCGAGGGCGGGCCCGTTTCCGAGGCCCAGATCGTATGTGGTGAGTTGCAGACGCCCCTGAGAGCAGCAGGCAATGGTTAATTCTGTACCCCCGATGGTTCAAAGCCCACCACATGCTTTTGTAGATAAAGTTTTATTGGCACACGGCCATGCACACTCCTTACGTAGTGTCTGGGCTGCCGTCACGGTACGAGGGTAGAGGTGAGTACTTACCAGACAACGTGTGGCCCACGACGTCTAAAATACATTCTATCTGACAAACACTCTACTATGCACGTAAGTTGGAGTCCCAGAGGGAAAAGGGATGGCAAAGGAGGAGAAATATTCAAAGACATTGCTCAGAATTTTCCCCAGATTTGATGAAAGACTCAACCCTACAGTTCCAAAAGGGTCAGTGAGCCTCAAGCAGGAAAAACATGAAAAAAAAAAACCCAATAAATGGGAACGTTACAAAGTGTTAATCCCTCAAAATGGGGAGAAAATCCAAAAGTGGCCAGAGGGAGATCAATATAGATTTGGGGGAACAGCAGCATGAGTGACAGTTGATTTTGCATGAGAAACACTGGAAGTTAGGACAAAAATAAAAGGTTTTCTACGAGAATATTCCATGGTCACCGAGAACGTCACACATCCATGAGGAACTGCTCATGAGTGTGCATGAGTGTGCGTGAGTGTGCATGACCATACATGAGTGTGCGCGAGTGTGCGTTAGTATATGTGAGTGTATATTTACATGAGTGTGCGTGGGTGTATGTGTGTGTGTGCACATGTGCATGAGCGTGTGTGTGCGTGAGCGTGCACGGCAGGACCACGAGAGCCCCCCTCCTCTCCGGAAGTGGGTGAAGGACGGAGGGGACGCCGGAAGCCTTTCGCAGTGCCGGGCCAGGTCCCTGTCTTGCTGCCCCGCCCCACGGCGTCTCCAAGCTCCGTCGGGGCTGGAAGCCTGGAAGCCCGGCGGTCTCCCAAGGCCGGGCCGGCAGGGGTGCTGCCCGGGGCTGGACGAGGTGCCCTGAGGCGTCATCCCCAGGGCAGTGCTCTCAGCGTGACTCAGTGGGCCCTTGGGGCGGGGCGTGGCCGGGCCGTGGTGCTGCCTGGATGCCCGCCCCTCGGTTGTACTGCTGAGTACAGTCTGGGGGGGGTCCCCGAGCAGAGCTGGGTGGTTCAGTGCGGCCCTGCCGGGGGCGCAGTCCTAACTTTGCCCGGTGGGACCGACACTCCTTGCTTCAGCCTCAGTTTCCACGTCCTGTGCAGTGGGCCCCAGGACACCATCTAGGGGGGCTGTCGTCTGCAGAGAAGTGGGAGAGGCTGTGGGTGCAGCGCGGAGCAAGCGGCATGCGGGCTGGGGATGTTCCACTCCGCGGAGCCCCTCGCTCAAGCTCTCCTGCCTGGGGGTGGGGGGGATGCCCCTGCTTCTCGGCTTCCCGACACATGGAAGCCGCCTCCCCCGCCACAGAGGACACGTGCCTTTGTTGGGGCGGGGGGTGTCCAGGTGACTGTCCGGCCTCTGGAGCCACGCCCAGGGAGGGGCCCTGGGGACACAGCTCCCTGCAGGGTCCACCCCTTTGTCTGGAGGGAGGACGGATGGACGAGGGCGCTCACTGACGGCTCAGAGCTGGCCCGGCTTGCCCGCTCAAAGCTGCCGGCCGGCCGCCCGCACGCGGCGTCTTCAGCTCCTGAGAGGATGTCTTTTCTCGGTCTGCTCTGTTTTCTTTTTTTTTTTTTAAATCTCATATTTCAGACGACCCGTTGGGGTAGAGCCTGGAGACGTGTGAAATTGTGTTTCCTCCAAGAAAAGGGATTTACAGTAAGCAGAAGATCTATGATTTTAAAAGTGCATTTACTTTAATCCCAAGTGTTTCAATTATCCCGCAGAATATTAAATCCTGGCTGGCGCGGTGCGGGTGCGGGCCGCGCTCCCCGCGTCCGGGGCTCCGGTCGGGGCAGATCGCTCAGCCCCGCGCCCGGTGCGCGGAGGGATTCCCACACCGCAGACCCGCTGGGCTCATTTCCCTGCCGTGCCCGATCTGGGGATGTTTTAAAAGAGATTTCTCCACAGTTACCCCGAACATAAAGATGATATATGCGTGGCATAAAGCGTTTTCATTAAGTATGAGCTTATTTTATAAAAAGGAAATTCAGACGAATTAGGTTTTCTTTGCTTCCATCTCTTTCCGGAGAAAGATTATTTACAGTAGATTTTTTATCCCTCTCCCTTCTATTCCTCCAAAGGCAATGAAAACCAATTCTGAGAGCAGAGCAGAAAATCAGTTTTTAATCAAGGAAAACAACGTGTGGGAAGTAGCGATGTGCGGCTCACCTCAGACTCATTCCGGCTGCGGCGGGTGGGGAGCCCCTTACCGCGCGGGGCCTGGTGCCCGGCGCTGCCCGCTGCTGGGCTCTGGGGGGTCTCCGGCCCCGGAGGGCCGGGGTGCGGTCAGGCGGATGGCAGCCCTCGCTGCGGCGGCCAGGGTCGGGGTCTCCCTTACACAAGCCTGCCATGGGGACACCGTGGCCAACGGACTCTAGGTCTTAATAACTAGCCCCCCTGTACCACATTTGCTTTCCTGTATCTTCCTGAAATAGATGCAAATATTTTCATTCCATCCTCAAGGAACCGTCATTGACTTTGAGAAAAATGTGTCCTTTTCCTGAGAAGGGGAGTCTCGCAGGAGCGAGAGGTCACGGGCTCCCGGGAAGCCCACACCGGGACCTGTGCGGGGACACGCCGCACGCGCGAGACCTGCAGCTCCTCCTGGGCGCACGCAGCGGATGAGCCGTCTGGAACCGCTGTGCCCGTGCGCGGAGGCAAGTCCGCGTGTGGATGTGGACCCGCTGCTGGCCGGCCGGGGACAGAGCCCCCTCACCCCGTGTGTCTCCCTCCTCCCCCCTGGTCCCTCCCCACGCGGCGGCCACTCACCCCGCTGCCCTCGCCCCCGGAGCCCTGAGTGAGTCAGCAAACGCCCCTTGTGCCGGGAGCCGCAGGTGCGCGGCTTCGTGCCCTGCGTGGGGCGGGAACTCGAGGCCCACCAGCCTCCCCCGTGAGCCCTGCACCCTCAGCCCGGCCTCCCACCCCTGCTCGCTCTAGGTCCCGGGCTGTCCAGGCGCATCTCAGCCTCCAGCCCGCACTCCTCCGGTTCCCTGCTCTCCCTGCCGCTGCTCCCAGAGATCGGGCTTCTGACCCACGGACGGCGAGGCGTGGGCTCGGTCTGCGACAGGACCGCTTTCATAACAAAGTGGGGGTGCTTTTGACAACAGAATGCTCATTGTAGAAAGTTTGCAAAACACAGAAAAGATTACAGAAGCAACTACAAATGCCCGGCCTTCGCAGCGCTCAGAGATAAGGCCGACAAGAGCTGTGTGCCGACGCGGTAACGCCACGCGGCCCCCTGACCCTCCGACCCGCGGGGCCTGTGCGCGCGGCCCCGACCTCCGCCCGCTCCGTCGCGGGCTCCGCGGGCTTTCCCGGTGCAGGGTCCGCAGGGGAGCCGTCCGCCTGCAAGGGCCGCGCGGCCCCTGTCACACCCACGCAGCTCTGTGTCACAGTGAAGCAGCCCCGCGACCCTGCGCGCGCGAGCCATGTGCTGTCACTGAGCGCGCGTGTGCGTGGGCCGTGTGCTCACGTGCGTGGGCGGGCCGTGGGCTCCTACAGCCTCAGCCACGAAAACAGGTGGCTGGCCAGTTAACCAGCGCGGGTTTGAAAAGTCTCTAAATAAAATCCCTTAAATCTAATGTGTTCGATTAGAAAAACCACTGTTTTAAGGGACTTTTTCTGTCCTCCCCACATTCTTGTCTGTGCGTGTGCTTGGTGAAAATATCAGAATGCCACTTGCTCCCCCCGGGACGTGTTCCCAGCCAGGGAGACGCGACCTTTCCAAAGATCTCCGTGCACTGCGAGCTCGGGGTCAGGCAGCGTTGATGCTCCTCCAGCCAGATCTTCATCTCCAGAAGGTGAACTGTTTTAAAACTCATTACTTTTCATGAGAAAAATAACGAACCATGGAAACATTAGCCTAGCGGGCATCTGTGTTTGGAGAAAGGGCATCAAACAGGGCAACTTGGGAAACCGTCTCAGCTAGCGCTGCTCCCGAGAATGCCCTGGGCAGGGGAGCCCAAGGAGGGGGCATCCTGCGAGGAGCCGAGCACTTTGCTGGGAGTTCACCAAGTGGGGTTACCTTAACCCGCAGCCCCTGGTGGTGGATGGTCTGTCCTTGTTCCCTCGGAGGGGCCAGACCCCCAGCTGAGGCCTGCCTGCCCCCCCCCTTCATCTCTGGGGCATAGACATAGGGGCAAATGTATGACTCCCGGGTCAGGTGGCACACGGGGGTCCTGGGGCTTAATGATACGGGGGTGTGTGTCCTGAACGTGTCCCAGGGTGGGGGGATGTGAGAGGAGGGGTGCATCAGGGTCCTGAGGCGGGGAGGGGTGTGCGAGGAGGGGTGGCATCGGTGTCCTGCAGCCGTAACGAATGCCACAGACGGGGGGCTCAGGACCACAGGAATTGATGTTCTCCAGTCCCGGAGGCACATGTGTTCCAGAGGAGGGGCCTTCCGGCCTCTTCCACTGCTGGAGGCTCCAGGGGTCTCTGGGCTTGTGGCCACGTCCTCCAGTGTCTGCCTCCACCTTTGCCGGGCTTCTCCCCTGGGTGTGTCTGTGTCTCTCCTCTGTGTCTCTTATAAGGACACTTGTCATTGGGTTTAGGGCCCACCCACGTAGTCTGGATAAGCTCTTGTCTCAAATCCTTAACTAACTTCCATCTGCAAGGTCTCTTTTCCAAAAGAGGTTGTACCCCCAGGCCTGGGGATGAAGATGCGGGCGTGTCCTTTGGGGGCCACCCCTCTGCCCACTGTGAGTGTCACCCTTGTGCCCGAGAGCTTGGAGCAGGCCTGGGCACTGTCACGTCCGCGGCGATGGGATGGCCTGCTTGAACAGAGTTGCAGCCCCACGACGTTTAGTGCACTGTTGCTTCCGAGAGCCTTCTGGGAAGTGCCCCCAAATACTCCCATCTCACTGGTCCGGGTGGAAACCGCTGTCCGTGTACCCTAGCTCAGTCCGTGTGGTTCTGAGTGTGAGTGAGATGGGGCACCATCGGCTCAAGGACAGAATTGGGGTGGTGGACGGGAACTGCTGGGAAGGGGTTTGTGGATGAAAATTCAGGAAAGCTTCCTAATGAGGTGATGTGAAGTAGGAGCAAGCTGCCATGGCGAGTAGCGAGTTCTGGCTCTCAGCTCCTTGCTGTGGACATACTCTTTGTTGAAGGAATAGATTCGTTTGTGGAATGTAGACAGGGAAAGGTTAGGTGGCCTTTAAGCAAGAACAGAAAGAGGTGTTTGCAAAGCTATATCCTCAAGGAATTGAGCTTGGATGCCAATAAAAGACACTGGAAATGACAGTAGCTTAAATAAAACAGAACACAACTTTCCCCCATCTCAAAGGGGACCGGAGGTGGGCAGCCCGTGCTGTCATGGGAGCTCCTACCTCCTCAGGGACCAGGGCTGATTCTATCCTTCTGCTCTACCTCATTGGCCTCCATCCTAATTTTGCTTCATAGTCTTATTGTGGCTGCTGATGCTCCAGCCATCACATCTACATTCCAGGTGAGAGTCAGGAAAAGAGGGAGAAAGGTAAAAAAGGCCTTTCCAAAAGCTTAACCCAACAATGTCCTCTTCTATCTAATGGTCCACTTTCTTTGATGATGGTGCTGATTCCAGATGACCATTAGACTGTGAGGAAATTTTCATTCATCTGCAGCAAAATGATGCAGTTAAGAAAAAAAATGAGTATTTCTTCGAACTAATTTTTTAAAAAAGATTTATTTATTTGGGTGGGGGGACAGGCACGGGAGGGGCAAAGGAAGAGGGACAAAGAGAAACCTCAAACAAACTCCCCGCTGAGCAAGAAGCCTGATACGGAGCTTAATCCCAGGACCCCGAAGTCATGACCTGAGCTGAAATCAACAGTAGGCTGCCTAATGGACTGAGCCACCCAGGCACCCCTTTCTTTGAACTAATTTAATTTTTGTCCTTCCAACTCTTTTTGGCACTAAAATATACTTTTAAAGTGGTGGAGGGAGTAGCTTGTAATGATTTATTTTGTTCAATGTCCTTGCTTTTCAGAATGGTTCTATTATTTCAAAAGATAATATGAACATTGTTTAAAATCAAATAAGACTGAAAGGTTTATAAGAAAATGCAGTGCAGCGCCATAATCCTTTAGTTTTGCTCCTCAGAGCATTTCCCATTTCTATGACCTATTCAACTACTTGTCTCTATATTTATAACTAACGTAGTTATCCTACTCGTGTTGATTTCTGCCTATCCTATATGTCTTTTCCAGCGTGACTCCCTCTCTCTTTCTAACACAGTTTTACTACTAGTTTTGGATAGATCATTTTTATTTACTGCTGAGTCAGGTTATGCCTGTGTTTATCTTTCCCTTGCTGTGTTACTTTACATTTTTCCTGGAGTTAATACTTGCTTAATTGTTTTCATGGCATGATTTTCTATGGCACTAGTACTGTATTTTCCACATGTTCTCATTCTCTGTCAAACACTTCGTAATAATGTTTCTAGATGTCCAAACACATAGAGTAATGTACTAGCCCCCCAACCCCAATTCCAGCCCCAGTGCCAACCAACTACTGGCCTACTTCTGCAGTTTTCTGCTTGTAGCTATTTTTGTCCTTCTCTAGAAATTTTACATAAATGGAATAATTCAGTATATGCTCTTATAGGTCTGGCATTTTCAGCATAATGTTTTAATTTTTTTTAGCATGTTTTTGAGGTTTATCCATGTGGAGCATGAATCAGTGGTTTATTCCTTTTTATTACGGGAGGATTCTGTGGGTGGCTATGCTGCATTTTGTCTATAGATTCCCTGGTAGATGGACATATGGTTTATTTCTTATTTTTGTCTATGACGACTGAGGGGGCATTGGAGTCTGTGTTGATGTGTGTTTTCATTGACTGGTTCATACTCATGGATTCAAAAAGTTTGTGTGTGTGTATCACTTTAAGAAACCTCGAAATTCATAAAGAAAAGAGGAATCCTGGGACACCTGGGCGGCTCTTCGGTGAAGCATCTGCCTTCAGCTCAGGTCATGGTCCCGGGGTCCTGGGATCGAGCCCCACATCAGGCTCCCTGCTTCTCCCTCTGCCTGCTGCTCCCCCTGCTTGTGCGTGCGCGTTCTCTCTGACGAATAAATAAATAAAATCTTTAAAAAAATAATGAAGCTCTCTTTCTCTCCCGGTACTGAGAGGAAGACAGGCTTATAAAATGTAGTTTAAGAGAAAAAAAAAAGGTGACTCCTTACAGCAGGGCCTTCAGAGCCTCTTTGGTTGTCTCCTAGCATTCTTGGGTATTTATGTTATGGGAGTTCGGTGGGTCGGTGTCAGTGATCCGGGTCATCCCAGCCCAGGCGAGAGGCTGGCGCAGGTGGCAACGCATGCTGTCTTGAAAACGAAGCAAGGGAAAAAAAAAAGGAAGCAAGAATCAGCCAGAAAATAGGCTTACCTTTTTTTTTTTTTTAAAGAGAAGCCTCGAGTCGTACCCAGAGAAAGACCTTCTCCTGGGAAGTGCAGACAAAAGCGGCCAGAGTTTCCCCACCTCGAGGGCCTGGGGCTCTGCGCCGTCTTCCATGAGCGCACCCGGATCTGCCGCTCAAGCTCATAAAATCGTGCTCCTTCCGTCCGAGCGGGCGCCGGGCCGTGGCCCTCGGAGGACTGGCTCGCGGACACCCTCCTCTTTCTGAAAGCAGCCCGCGGACCCTCAGCAGACCCGAGCCGTCACGTGGCCTCCGGTGTCCAGCCGCCGCACATGCACGTGCCCTCTCTGGAGCCCGTGGGAGCTGGGCAGACGGCAAGGAGGTGGCCCGACCACCCCAGGCACCAGAACGTGCCTTCTCCTTCCCCTCGGCGGAGAGGGGCTCCTGAGGCGGCTCTGCTGCTTGTGCCGGGCTCGCCCCCTCAGGGTCCGGGTCCCGGGGCCGCCTGTCCTTCCGCTGGGCCTTCCCGCCTCCCGTCTGCAGAGGCCACAGGGTGACACCGTTGCCTTTAGCCTGTGTGGGGACGTAGCCTGAATTAGGTCTGCGTTGTAATCAACTTACGTGACTTGGAAGGTGTTCTTTGGCCTGCGAATTTAGGGCGAGGGCTTCTGGTTCATGTCCAGTCTCTGGAGCCTTACCTTCCCGCGCGTTTGCTGCCACGGAGACGTCTCCCGGCGTGACCGAGGGCAGCCACCTGAGCCGAGCGTGTGTGGAAATAGAAGAGCAGCGCTGCCTTGATTTCCTTCTGCCTCTTTGCTCCTCCTCGTTCCTAGACGGCGTCCTCCCTGTGCCCCGGATCAGGAGAACCGAGCCCGTGTGCCGCCTGCCCCGTGGCACCGAGCTCCGCGCCCATGGCGTGGGGGCGTCCGTCACACTGCGGTCCCGCGGGCAGGGCCCCGCCCACCCCGCTGGCCCTCTGCCCAGGCCCCGGCTCCATGGCCGGCACGCGGTAGGCACGTGGAAGGTATTTCCGATCGATTGGATATATTCATGAATAATTTCAGTTAACGAGTGAGAAGCGTAAGGGTGGCCGCTTTGGTTGAGGTTCTTGTGACCAAGTTCTAACATTTTTGCCGTTGTTCTTTCGTGAGAATTTTGGCAGTTTGGCTGGGATTTTCCAGTGGGTTTGAACGCGGAGGGGCAGTCGCGGCCTGGCTTTGCCGGCCGGCCGTCTCTTCCCTCCCACGCCAGAATGCGTCCAGCGGGCTGTCGTCAGTCACCGAGGTTGAGTCCGGCCACTGCTGCTGGGACTCCGGGGAGCAGAGCGGCCTGGAGAGTGCCCGCCCACCGCCCACCCACCGCCCGCCCACGGCCCGGTCAAACCGCCCGGGGCCCCCATTCAGCCGGAAACGATCGTGCAGGTTATCACGGCCAAGAGTCCCCACCGAGCTCTCCGAAATCAGCAGCGGGTTCCGTGTGACCAGGCAGACGGGCCCTGCAGGTAACGTGGACGGGATGTAAGACAGCGCTAGTGTGGGTCCTGGCAGGATGCGCAGGGGTGTGGTGTGCGTCCCGTCAAGGGCCGGGCTCCTCGAGACCCTCCTCAGAGGCTCGGGCCTGTCCTCAGACCACCAGCCCGCTCGCAGCAGGAGTCCTGCCAAGCCGGCCGCGCAGGCTCCCTCGACCGGCCTTCACTCAGGCTCCCCCTCCCCCCGGACACCTGACTCGCCGTGTCAGGCACTGTCGGTCCCCGAAGTCCCCCCCTGCCCTGTGTGTTTGCGTGTGGGTCCCGGCTGTCCCCGTTGCAGTCGTCTTGGGTCACGTCTCATTTTCAGCAGGGTCTGGTGCACGACCTTTCACAACTGGGGGCACTGGGGACCGCGTGCGAAGGGCAGGCGGGGGACGGGCCACAGCGGCCTCTGCCCCACTGAGGGTAACACCTGCAGGGCTTGGTCACGGGTCCCTTGCTGCCCGGGCTTAGCCGGACCGTCCGGAGCAGCCAGCTTGTCACTGGCCGCGGGGTTCAGGAGATGCTCCCTCCCTTATCCACATACTCGAGATGCACGAGCGGCGTGCTTTGGGGTCTTTTTCACTAAAAACCAAAGGGCTGCCCTTTCTAACGCGTCAATCCTAAGACGGGCAGATCCGCACTGATTTCTAGCACAAATGTGGTCGTAGACTATTTGCCCCAAAAGTTCTTAATGGTTTTCTTGTTTTCGCCAAAGAAATGTGAAGTGTACGGAGAAGCGAATGATCGTGAAATGACTTGGAAGCCGGGGCCAGCGGCGTGGCTTGGTCTGTGTCTTCTCCGTCCTGCCGGCCAAGCTCGCCGAACAAGAAATGCATTCACATCGAATTGTTCTTTAAACCTGACGCTTTACTTAGCATCTCAGTTTCCCTCCTTCCCTCCCAAGACCTTGCGAGCAGGGATCCTGTCCTTGGGGGCAGCGGACCCCTCCTGAATCCCCGTGGAGAGCTGGTGCCCGTGCAGGGCAGGCGGGGGGACGGAAGGAGGCCGCGTCTCCACCCACCCTGGGTGCATCCCAGCCTCGGAGCAGCGGTGGCAGATGCGGGGGGGACGGAACGACGCACCCAGACTTTCCAGGAAGTGGGAACGAGCGGAGGGCAGTCCTACGCGGACCCCCCGGGATTCAGGCTGAGTTAACAACACGCACTTCTTTCCGCGTCTCCCCACCGTGTGTGCTCCTCACGGGCGCTCAGCGCGGCCTCCGCCCCCGAGGCTGGAGGCTTTAGCGCAGTCATTTACGCGTTCAGAAAAACAAGCTTCCTGCTTTCGAGGTCCCGTGAGCGTCCAGGGAAGGGCCGGCGGCCGGCGGGCAGCCCGTGGCTTCTAAAGCCGGTGCCTGACCGGCCCACGGAGGCCACGTGCGTGCGAGCCGCTGCGCGGAACCAGCGGGTCCACTGCCCCTTGCCGCGGTTTTCGGTGGCATTACTTTCCCTCCACATAAACGCAGTTACTGTAAAAGGTTGTAATTCCCAGTATTTGCGTACTTTTTGCACAGTCCTATCCCTTGCACCTGGGGGGATGTCGGGTCAGTGCGGTCAGCGTTCCGCCTGTGGGGAGGGGTCAGGGCCGGGGCCGGGGGCGCCTTCGCCATCACGCCAGGTCCTTACCCTTTGTTTCACGGTGAATCAACCATTTTGAAATCTGTGACTGAGAAGTACAGGAGAATCAGCAAATACTTTAAGTGTGGAGTGTTTTTAAATTTTGTACCATCATCCGGCGAGTTCAGTGTAACACCATCCCTTTCTGTGTGGCGAGACTGGGCCGCGCCCGGGGGCCGACGGGGGTCCATGACGCCGCGGTCGCGGACAGCGTGGGGGGCGAGGCTCCCGTCCGAGGGGCTCCCCGGTTCTCCCGCTGAGGTTCGTAGATAACCGAGGAGCAAATGTGGCGTCAGGATCCGGAGGTCGCGGCCGTCAGGTGCCGCCACCGCGTCCGCGGCTTCGTCCGTGAGCCCCAGGGCCTCCGTCCCGGTCACAGGAGGCGTCTCCTTGTTGCGGGATCTGAGGCCTCCCCTGCCTCCCTTCACACGCGCGGCGTCTCCTCCGCCGCTGGGACTGGGGTCCCGCCGTCCCTGCCGCACGCTGCTCCGCGCTCCCTCTGCGGGGACGGCGCTGGCCTCTGTTCTGTGCGTGCTGTCTCCGTCCCTCCTGCCCGGCTCAGTCCCCGCCGGGTCGGGAGGCCGCCCCACGGCCGTCGGGAAGCACCGGGTGCAGGTGCTGGAAAGTTCAGGGTCAGACCGAGGGTCCTAGACTGCGATCGGCCCCTGCCATCCGCCAAGGGGCCGCGCCATCCCGGGGATTCTGCCAGGGACACGGGACCTCTGGTCTCCACGGCAACACCGGGCTTCCTGGTGGTTTGCCAGGAACCCCACGTCAGCCTCTCCCGTCCGGAGGCCTCGAGGGTGGGCACACGGGACCAGCTGTGGGGACCGCAGAAGTGACGCCCACCTGTCGGGGTTCCCGTCCCTGCTGCAGACCGCCCTGCGGGGTGGACGGGGGCTCCTCCCTCGCCGACTGGACCCACGGGCTGCAGCCCCGGAAGGGCCCGGGAGGCCGGGATCCCACCTGCCCGCGAGGCGTCAGCGTCGGAAGGGACGCCAGAGTTCCTGCGCTCTGAGAAATCAATGGCAAGGAGAGAAATGGCAAAGAGAGAAAAAAGGAAAATTTCTTTTAAATGCTTTAAATCTCCTGGGTTGTGTTGTACAGTGAAATGAATACACGGGCCTCACAGAAAATATATCTTTCAATTTCCCAGCACAGCTGTTTACTGAGAACACAGCTCTAATCAGCTGGGATTTTAGAACTTCGGCGGTTCAAATGAACTAAGGCTGAAGGTATTTTTCAAGTTTTCAAGTCCTGCAAGTAAAAGCCAAAGAGATTCAAAATCCACAGTATCATTTTCTAAGTAATCGTACTGTCGTGGTTTCCGGGTTTATAGGATAAGCCACATGGGGAATATTGTTGCTTTAGTCCAAAATCTTTGTGTCATTCAGTAAATAAATCTATCTTTTATATGGCATGCTTTTCTGATTTATCAGATGATTTACTGAGCAGAATGCCAGTTTTTGGAGAGGGGCCGAATGTACGCACGGTTTTCCACCAGCTAATGTTCGAGGAGGTGCCTCTCTGTGTGTTTGCAGGTGTCGTCACGAGTACACGCGTGTCCCCAGAGCACGCCAGCCCTGGGGCGCGTCTCAGGTGCGTCTTACGGAGAGCGTGCTGGTTGGAGGGGGGCAGGGGCTGCGGTGAGAAACACGAGTTCTCTGCTGTGCCGGTGGGTCCGGAGCCGACCGCAGGTGAGGATGTGGGGTCTTCATCGGGTGGGACTCTGAGCTCGGCCACGAACATTCCGCCTCTGTTCTCCAGCTGCTGAGATCCCGGAGACGCTCTTTGTTCCAAGACCGGGACAGCGTGGCAGGAGGGCGTTCGACGTCTGGTGAGAACCCGCTCCTGGGTCTCGGTTCCGGGTCATCACCGCCCGCGGCACTCGCGGGGCCGGGAAGGGCGTTCACGTGGACGCCTCGCAGACGTTACCGCTGTGTGTGTAAGGACAGCAAGCTCGCGCCCCTGCTGGCATCACCGCTGTCGGCACGGGGGTCCTGACCCCAGTTCAGAAGCGACTCTCCCCAGAGGAGTGGACGTGGCCCTGAGTCCGTAGAGCAGCCCCGGCCCTCCTCCCGCCACGGCGTATTTTCTGACCAGGGAAAGGATATCTGCACACAAGGTAAGTGAGAATGAAAGCAGGCTCTGGAAATGCCAAGGTCTGTGAACATTCAGCGTTTAGAGGAGCAGTGAGCAAACTAAAGCCTCCGTCTTTGCACGAGGCCACTGCCCCCCGATCCTGGATGGGGCTCAAGTCCCGCTGGCCTCGCCAGTGAGGTGACCAGACGCACAGAACTATGGAGGACGTGTCTGGTCGCAGGGGGGTGAGGGACGGCAGCTGCAGTCGCCGGCGCCCGGCAGCTGTGCTGTCCAGTGAGGTGCGTGCTGCCAGTCACTCTGTCGGGGGCCCCTGCTCCCGGGGCTCCCGGCTCTGCCCGGTTCCCTGAGAAACAGCAGATGTTTCCAGATCAGAAGGCTTCTCTGCATGTTTTACATGCCTGTGAAAGGCTGGGGGGAGTCAGAGACCTGTTTGTACGTCTCGGCCTCCTGTCCTAGCCGATACCTGTTCCTTAAAACCCCGTGGGCTTCCTGTGTATCGAACTGTGACATATTCTGTTCAAACAGAGACATAGCTGCGCCCCTGTGTTGTGTTGGCCGATATGTTTTGTCTAAATTCCACCATTTAATTAATTTTTTTCACATTAGCATTATCAACATTTTTATGAAAATTAAAAATGTGGCAACATTGAAAGAATTTTATAATTTTATAGTAAGTAAACGTGAGTAGGTGGGCTTCTTCGGGCCCCTCCCTGCCCGGTCCCGGCCCTGCACATGTTTTCACACTGGGCTTGTTTCTGACACCCATCTGGGTGAGCAGAGACATCAGGACACGTCCTCCCCATGCGTCGGCGGCTGTAACGCCCCGCGCTCAGAATTTGTTATAGTGTCTTTTATGTGGAAGTACATATTATAAATATTTGCGAGTATAAAGAAAACGCCCAAACCTCAGTGAACCCCCCTGAGTTTTGACACACGTGAGTGCCCGGGAAACCCGAACGTCTGAGAAGTCCGAGCACTCCCCCGGCCGCCGCGTCCCCCGGGCCACAGGCAGCCTCTGCGTTCTCCATCTGCACTGCTTTTCTGGCGCAAGTCGTGTTGCCTCACTTGGATGCCGTGAGCGATGGAGTCCCGGGGCCGGTGCTGCTGGGCGGGACTTCTCTCGGAGGCCGGTCCCCGCTGGCCGCAGGCACGAGTTCCTGTCACCCCCCAGGAGCATGCCGCTTTCTGTCTCCGCTCTTCCACCGAGGGGTCCCGCCGTTGCTGGACCTTGGCTTTTGTGAGTTAAGTGCTACGAGTGTTTGCACACAAGACATCCCGTGGACGCCCCGGGGGACAAACGGTGGGGGAGGGTTTGCTGTGGGGACGATGTGTGGGTGTCTCATTTTAAGAGGCTTCTGGACACTCCGGTCCGAAGTGCGGGCGTCCTTTCCCACTTCTACGACACTGCTGAGATTGTGCGGCGGGTTAACTTGCATTTTGCTGCTGATGAACGATGCCGAACGTGTTCTCTCATGCTCACTGGCCTTTGGCGTGTCCTCCTTCGTGAAGCGTGTCTTCAGTCCTGTTTGGATCAGGCTGTTTGTCTTCGTGCCATTGTGATTCTGTGATTCTCCGTGCGTCCAGCAAATTCGTCCGCGGTCGGGCTCCTGCTTCTCAGGTGCGTGGAGCCGTCCGTGTTCTTCACGTGTGGCTCGATAACCACGAGTTCCCCGTTTCAGTCACGTCCCATTTATCGCGCCTGCGTAAGCCACCGCTGTATGCGTCCCAAGGAGCCCTTGCCTGGCCGCAAGTCACAAACTTTCGTTTCATTTTACTGCCTGTTTGCGTGGCTTTTGCTGTTCTCTTGCATTTTCCCGTCTTAATACAACGCGCTTTACTTCTGCGAGCTGGCTGTGGGCTGGCGGAAGCTGGACAGGGTCCTCGGCGGGCGTCTGGCTCCCGGCCTCGCGCCGGCTCGCCGCGGCCCGGTGAGCTGGTTCCGTCCGGATCCTCGCTCACGTTTCCCCACGCCCGAAGCCTTCCTTGCTCACCGCCTCCCTGCACGTCCCCGCCCTGCTTGCTCGTGGGCTCACTTTTCCCGCCGAGGCAGCCCGTTCTCTAGGCGCGTGGTGGAGCCTCCCCGAGCCGTGGCCGCCCTTCTGCCGGGGGCGTCCCCGGTTCCCGCGTGGACAGCCAGGTCCTCTGAGCACCGGAGAGGCCGCCCTGTGGACCACGGTGCCGTGGTGCCCATGACAAGTCCATGCAGCCTGGCGGTGGACAGGGCTCCCCGCTGCCGTGGGCGCTAACGGCCACACCCGCCTTTCCCTCAGGTGCTTGGCTCTGTTTTTATACAAAAGAAATTCTGTTTTTCTTTTACATTCTTATTTTATTGTCTTTGATGATATTTAATTAACTCATGCAATCAAATAGCAAACATACATGCGGTGCTCAAGTTTGGAGATAAACCCAACAGGCCTGATGCACGAACGTGCGATTGGGGGGTGGGGGCGGCAGGACCAGGCAGTGGACGCCGGCACCGACACTCCAGCCACCGCCCCCGGGCTTTGCGATGGAGTGGGGAGCGTCCCGGTCTGGCGAGTGGGTCCCGGTCTGGCGAGTGGGTCCCGGCTCGGGTGGGCTCGCTGGAGACAGTGGCCGAGCCCTTACCGTGTGGCCCCTGTCAGGGGTTCCGCCCCCTGCCGTTGACGGCATCCTCTCCCCTCGCACGGTCGCACTGCCGGGGCTCCCCTTGGAGGGTGGTGGGCTTCCGTGGGCTTCTGGGCTGGGGGCCCTTCCTCCTCACGATTCCGCACGTGTCTACCAGGGCGCTTGCAGATTTACTGACTTAAGATCACTTTCTAGCCTCATTTCTCGTGAAGGTTGTACGTGAGGCAGGGGGTGCC
>CM052895.1:132439410-132466689 GCA_028534135.1 Potos flavus | reverse complement strand
TCCAGGTCTCGCAGCCAAGACACCGTGTAGACAGGACTAAACTCCACAGTTAAGTGACTGAATAAAGCAGATTATCCAGGATAATCCAGGTGGGCCTGATCTAATCAGTCGAAGGGCTTTCTGAACACAGCCAAGGCTCCAAGCATATCCTGCCTGCGAAGGGCAGCGTCGGCAGGCGGCCTTCCTGACGGCCTGCCCAGGGATGTCACACGTGCCTAGCCAGACCCCGGTCTCGTAAGCCAGCACCTTACGGTAAATCCTGCAGACACTGAATGTGTGTCTCTCCCCAGCGGAGCCCTGAGCAGCCTAGATGGGGAGCAGAGCCCGTGCTGCCAAGGGGGTCTGGTGAGAGAGGCCCTTCTGGGGGCTCGGACCCACACGGGGCTCGACATCTCTCCCCGGCTGTGAGTTTGGCGGCCCGACGGCCTGTGGGGGCCGGGGCTCCTCTCTGGGCACGTGCACGCGCGTCTGAACCGGCCGCCCTGGAGACAGACTCTCCATTTTCCCGTCCGCCAGGCTGGGATCCGCAGTGTCGACCGAGCACGGTGCGAGGGGGTCCGCACGAACAGAGCCCGGGGACTGTCGCCGCTCCCACTGACGGGACGGCAGTGCTTTTGCACAATAGAACCGCGTCGGAGGAGGAAACGCAGGCCACGTGCGCCATCCCCCGTGTGACATTGAAGGCGTGAAGACGAGGAACCGCCGCTCATTACTTGGGACTGAAAAACCAGGCTCCGGGCTGGGTGTGTGCACTTCTGCGGGCCCACCCTCGCCGCACTCGCGTGTGTCGCCCCATCACTTGGCTCCCTTTCAAGCTGACCCGGGGGGTGCGGTGGGGCCGCGTCTCTGCAGAGCCCGCTCGCGGCGCTTCTGACGGGAATGCTGGCAGGTCTGGGGCCTTTTGTTCCCAGGCAAGCCCGCCATCCGTCCGCACGGAGTTTCTGGGCTTTTCCGGAGGCTGTCTTTGCACGCCCTGCCTTGGTGCTCCCCGCCACCTGGGTGCCGCCTGGGGCGGGGGCTGCCGGGGCGGGGGCTGCCGTAGCAGGTCCGGGCGCTCCCGCCTCCTGTCTGTCATCACCACTTCCAGCTGCTCCCTGCTGCCCAGAGCCCCGCCTGCTCCCTCGCGGGTGCCCCGCTCCAGCAGACCAGCAGACCCACCGCCCCCGCCTGCCTTCCCCTCGCCCTGCACCCCTGCCCTCCCGCCAGCGGACCAGACGCCCCCCCCCCCACGCGGTCCAGGCGGCTCCAAACGCGAACAGACAGCAGCCCCACTCCCCTTCCCCAGTGGCTGGCTGTCCCCACCCCCACTGTCACCCTGCGATTGGATGCGATTTCTTTTTAAACATCAGGCGATTATCGGGATCCTACAGAAAAGACATTCCTGCACACTTTTCCTTGGAGGGGCCTCTCTCCGCACTCACGGTAACATGGGAGGACTTTTCTGTGCCCGCGCGAGGAGCCCCCCGACGGGGACGGGCCTTGCAGAGCGCCTGCTCTCCTGTGCCGCAGGGACGCTGGCCAGAAATGCACGTGTTCAGAGATCACTTTTTTTTCTTATAATATAGTTCTAATTTTTCTGGGAAAATTTCAGGTTTCAAGTGTCCTCACGTAAGGGCAGTTTCCGCTATGATGGTATTTTTTTTTTTTTGGTACGAGATTTAACCTGGGTCATCGCCTCGTAATTTGCAAACCCTAATCAGGACCCCAGACGTTTCTCAGCAGACCTCAGCGCTTTCAGGCTGCCCCGGGGGAGACGCTTTTGTCACTGCTTTGAATGGGAAACCCCGATTTCTGTGAAACAGTTTACTTGGTTACGTTTTGGGGAATAGATCCCTTTCTCCAGGGTCTGTTCTGGTCATCGATGGGTCCTCCTGGGCTCCGTGCCCCTAAGGGGATGGTTCTCATGCTAGAGTACCCCCGGAACCCCACCTGCGTTTCCCTCAGTAAATTACATAGTAGCCTCAGCACGCGGCTCGGGAGAATTAGGTCACCACAGGTCTCGTGACGATTATTAATCACTTACTGTAAAGGAAACCCAGCATATGATTACTTAGAAGATGCTTAGAGGAGTCTGAGGACCTCGTGGCTCAGTGTAGGATCAGGAATTACTGTTTTACAGGAATTTCTTCATTTCTCACGTGCAGCTTCTGACTGCAGATGTCAGGACCTGCCACGGGTCACTTTATACCAACTCAGAACCGTTCCTGCGCCTTCGGAACCGTGGTCGCGACCCCCCTGCCAGCGTTGGGCTCCGGCGCAATGCCCCAACAGGAAGATGGTACCACGCTGCTTGCTGCAAAACATACGGAGCATGTCTCCCTCGAATAAGTTCAAGGCTGTCTACCCGAGGGACAGGTCCCTACCGAGGGACGGGGCACTGTTAAAACAGACTCACAGGTGGGTCATAGGCCCCCCGCAGCACCTCACTGAGGCCCGGGCCCACGACGCGGACGCCGAGCAAACGCGGGCTTAGCGGGCGCAGGAGCCGCGCGACGGGTCCCCTTGGCCGGGTTTGGGCATCAGGGCTTTGACTTCCTGCAGCCGTCGTCTCATGGGCTCGACGGATGAGTACCCTCCGAGAGTCGCTGCTGGGCCTGGATGGCCCCGCACCTGAGTGAGTCTCCTCACTTCTGTGCCCTCGGCTTCCATGCAGAGGTCAGCGGGACTCGAGAGAGGCTCTGCGCCCACGCCCCACTCCTGCGGCCCAGCCAGCCTCAGCGATGGGCGTTCGCTTTGGTTTGTTTGTTTCTCCGAACAGAGGAAGGCAGTCTGAGGCCATCCCTGGCCTGCCACCGGCAGGGGATCTGGGCACGAGCTCACCCTGTCTGCCCGGCAGACTGGGGGAACACACGTGTGTGCACCGACAGTCCATCCGCGGTCTGCCCGGGCGGGCGTGCAGCACGGTTCCACATCCCAAGTGCAACAGCGGGCAGACGACACACGGGCTCCCGCAAGCCCAGCACCACCCTCCGCTGTTGGCGGGGGCCCCGGGCAGAGCAGGAGGGACTGCCCAGGGCAGGCGCTGGTTGACTTAATACGTTTCGCTTGCATCATTTCCGGCTACCGTGGGAGACGATCGGGGCCTCCGCGGTGCGCGGCGGCCGGTGCAGGACAGTGGCCTAGATCTGCGCTAGGACGGGAACGCGCCCGGGGAGGCCGGGTCAGACCTCTGTCTCGGCTGCGTTCTGCAGCTGGGACTTTGCCGGGAACTTTAAAGATAATGTGAAGGTGCCGGCGTTCTCATTCTGTCGCTGTGGCGGCCTCTGTTCGGGTTATTACCGCTACTGTGGACGAGAGTCCTTCCGAATGCCGGGAGTCATCTGGGACGGTGGCCAGCCTCTCCCCCCCCGATGGCCCCTGGCAGCCCAGGACGGGCGGACTGACTGGTTGATCGGGACGGGGTAGAGGCGTCCTGAGGTCTCCCGCACGGCGGTCTGTGCGGACCCGAGGCTGCCTTGCACGGAGGCATCCACCGTGGATGGAACCCGACAGCCCCGCTGAGCCTCGGATTCCCCGGAGCCAGAGGGAGCGGCTTTTCCACAGACGCACGGCCTCGCGCCCTCCAAGGAAGGAACGCAGGTCTGAAGCTGCAGCCGGTTCAGAGGCGTGTTTCCCAAGGGGTCTCGTTCATGGTGATGCATCTCAGAATTTCCAGGGCCGGCCACGTGTGGCTCAGCGGCCACGTGGTGTCTGCGATGGGGTGGGCGAGGTGCCTGGGGGGGGGACCCACCACGGAGCCTGCCACCAGCCAGCTTGCACTGACCGGGACCGGCCTGACGTGGTGATGACACGTGCCATGTGGACCCTGCGGGCAGAGCAGCCGGAAATCAGGCTTCCTGCAGAATAGGGTTTCCCGGTACTTGTCTTAGCCTTGCCCTCCTAATGTCCGATGCGCACCGTTCCAGTGTTGTGTGAGCGCGGCACGGTCGGTGCGGGGGTCTGGCCTCGGCGGGGGCGCCGGCGCCTCCCCTTCCTCTGCTCGCCGGGGCGGGGGGACGAACATGGCGTAACCCCCTCGTCTTCAGTACGTGCTGTGTCAGGACACGCGTAGGGAAATACTCCTTTATGAACACGTGATTAGAGCCCACTTGGGAATCCGTTCTTACGGAGACACACGTAGTTGTCGAGAAACCTTGTGCTCTAAGTTGGGAGTAATTTCCGAACAGTGTGTTCTTTACGTCTCACTTGGCCTCCTTCTTGCTCCGATTACGGAAATGACACCGGGCCGCCTGCGGCTCTAGCGCTGGACCAAGCGCCTGCCGGCCTCTGAGCGAGCCTCACGGTCGTCGCGGCCGGGGAGCAGGTGCCGCCGCCGGACCCGCCCTCCCGCCCCGCTCGCTCGCCATCGTCCTCTGTCCGCCTGGGAGGCCCACACAGTCTCGTCCCCTCCGTGGACGCTGTCCTGGCTTCCCGGGTCCGCCGGCCTCCCTTTGGCTCTGAGCTCGCGCAGCACGTGTGACCAGGTCCCGGTTCTCTGTATCCCGGCGGGCCGGGCCCGGCCGCGGCCTCCCGCGCACGGCTTCCCACAGCCCGACGCGCTCGCACACGGGGCCTCGTCGCCCAGCTGCCCCCTGAGGGGCCAGACCCACGCCCTCCGAGGAGCGCGGCGTGGAAACGGAGTGTCTGGGCCCCGCGTGCGCCGCTCACCTCGGGCTCTCCCGCCGGAGCGGCGTCCTTCCCACTTAGAAACATGTTTTCCACATTGTTGTTCTCGTCGGTCATGTTGCTGCTTCAAATGTCCCCCAAACGTGTGCAGAGACGCAGGGTGTCCCTGCGCACAAGGGGACTGGGAGTGGCCCACGGGGAACACGCGTGTGCAAGGACCGCCCCGGTCAGGCCTGAGGTTCCGCTGGGGGCCGCGAGGTCCACGTCTGTGAGTCCACGTTGTATATTAACCGGGTGTCGTGACACAGACACAGTCCTAAAGCAAGTTTTGTCTTGAGCAGATGGGAGGCTGAGCGTCCCCTGGGCCTCCCAGGGTCAGGGTCCGCAGTCCCTGACTCCCCGGTCCCTCTGATGTCCCGGGGACATGGCACCGTGAGTGGCGAGAGTCAGAGCACCTGTCACCGGTGTCTGCTGTGGGGAGTGTCACACGCCCGCCTCCTGCGGGCTCGCGGCGTTCACCTTACGGAGCAGGAAGAAGTTCCCGTTTGTGGAGCGTGAACTTCAATCAGAACCTGGATTCAGCAGCACAGCGGTGGCCTTGTGGAGCCCACGGATCCCGCCGCCCGCCCGCCGTGTCCGCGCTCGGCGCCGACAGACGGACGGACGGACGCCCACAGAGCCTGTGGCTCCCATCGGGGGGGGGGGGAGCAGGGAGGGACGCACAGCCCAGCGTGGCAGAAGCCTGGTGGGGACGGCAGGACAGTGGCCGGAGCCCGGCGGCCCGGGCAGCACAAGGGGAGCCACCAGGGACGTGAGTGGACCGTAGGGGACTGTAGGGGCTGCGTTACAGCTGCGTGCTGTGGGGGCCCTGGACGGGTGGGGCGGGGCGGCCAGAGCCTTCCCGCGAAGCTCTCTGGGTTCCCTCTGCTGGACGGGGACGCCACGAGCGTGGCAGCAGGGTCCGCACCGTTTCTCAGGATAACTGTGGGTGGTGGAGAAGATAATGGGGTGGCCGATGTGGGCAGGCCCTCCCTGTCGGTGGGCACCCCGGTCAGCCGGCCGTCCCCTGTCCAGACCCAAGGTGGGCTGGCCTGTGGCGGCAGCCGGGACGGGGGAGAGGTGGCACAGGTCCTAGAGATCGTCCCGCATGGGAAGGCCGTGTGGCATCGCCGTGTTTGGGGGAAATGAGACTCGCGTGGGGAGACATGGTGCAGAGTGTCTGGAGGTCATGAGAAGGGGACAGCGTGACCTTGAAGGAGGTCCTGGCAGAGGATGAGTTCAGAGCCGCCGGCAGACTCACGGATCCACGGTTCTCGGTGAACATGAAGAAGACCCTCCTTCCCACTCACGGTGCAGACCCTCCTCCCCTGGGAGTGCCCTTAGGGACAGGGTCACGGTCACGGGGGTCCTAGACCCTTGCCAGCAGTTTTGGGGCAAAGGGTGTGATCTGGGCCCATCGAGGGCACTGGTTTCCTATTCCATTCCTGTGGGTCAAGTGTGTGCCTCGATTTCCCTCACTGACACACCCGAGCCCGGGAAGGTTAAACTACTTCTCTCAACGTCTCCAGAAGCTACAGACACCGAGACCCCGCAGTCTGGTCTGGGCTCAGCAGCTACCGTTGTCCGGCTGAGGCGCGAGTCAGCTCACCCGTTTGCCCCAGACCTCGCTGTGGCCGTCCTGGCTCGCTGTGGCCCTTTCCCCCCGTCCTCTCCAGCCTCGTCTGCTGCGCACGTCCCTGCCTGTCCCTCCTCAGTGCCGGAGAACGGCGCACTCGGTGAGGACGCGCGCCTACAGTGGACACGCGTGCTGGCCCGCGCTTTATCTGACCGTCGGGGCAAAGCTCTCCCACACGGCTGTCCCCGGAGCGGCGCTCTCTCCATCTGGGCCGTCCGCTCCCTGGACCCTCCGCCGGGCCCTCCGAGGGCTGAGGAGGTGCTTTACGGGCCAGCTTGGCGGGCGCCCACCCCTCGTCTGCCCTCCTGTCCCCGGGCCGTGGCCACAGCCGGGCCGGTGCTCGGAGCTCACGCGTCCGCCCATCGGTTCCCCGCAGCACAGCCAATCCACGTGTGGCACGGAAGCACGGAGTTAGGCCGGGGGTGGGGGTGGTCAGGGCCATCCACATCCAGGAAGGATGGCTGCAGGCTTCCCGCCCCCCACTGTGCCACCCTGTCCCCACCGGCCACTCCACGCTGTCCCTCCACTCATCTGCGTGCTCCGCCATGGCCCCCCGCTCAGCTCAGACGGTCCCTCTGCCCCGTGCCCGGCCCCCCGCAGCTCTCCCCTGCATTTCCTCCCAGGTCTTTGCGGCGCGGATCAGAGACAGTCGGGTCCTTCCAGATGTCCGTCGGCCGTGTGTGCCCGCACCGAACGTAAGCCGCGTCGGCTGGATGATTTCCCCTGGGCGGGGGGGGGGGGGGGGCACCACACAAGTCACCCGGGAAACAGCAGAGGGGACGCTGGTGTTACAACCAAGTTTCTGGAAAGGCTCCTCCCTCCGAAGACACAGAGCCTTGTCCGTGGTGTTCTCGGAGCCTAACTCGTCATCCTGCCAGGTCGCTAATTGGTAACACAGGAAAACTAACGCTACATTTTGGCAATTTGCTCAAACATGCCGCGGAATTAAAATCATCTCTCTGCCGGCTACGAGCGACTTCGTATCCTCCTCCATCAATGCAGACCCAGAGCGGCACCCGGCCAGCCAGGGAGACGTGCCCCCAGCAACGCCTCTGCTCGGGGAGAACCGTTTCCTTTCCTTTCCTTCCTTCCTTTCTTTTTAAAATGGAACATATTTGGTTTCTAGGAGTTTTGCCTTGGAAACTTGGGAAGTATTTTGGTTCTTGATCAATATGTGTGTGTAATTAGGGTATAGGGATGGAGGTTATTTTTTCCAGTATTTTCCAAGTGGCGTGGTGGTGTGTTTTGTACTTGTGTTTCTAGGCTCGAGTTCTTGATGGTGCAGATTGTTTGTGGAGAGACGCACGGGACAGCCGGTTCAATATGAAGGCGCCCCAGTGAGCCCGGCCTCATGAAGCAGAATGTGAGCCACGTGGACAATTTCCAGTTTTCTAGTACTCACAGTGAAAGAAGTAAAAACGCAGAGAGGACGTTGATTTTAATATGTATTTTACTTAATCTGGGACATCCAAAATGTTATCATTTCAACACGTACATAATACAAACAGTTCTGCGAGGTATTTCACGGCACCCTTTCGTACAATCCCCTGAAGTCTAGTGTGTATTTTGTGTGGACACCTTCTGTGCGCCCGGCGGCCACACGGAGCTGGATGGCTCGGCCACAGCGTCTTGTTCACTGCGACTCTCGAGTGAAGGACGGTTTTCACATTTTTAGGTGCTTAAAAAAGGAAATACAGAAGATACAACAAGGATCCTAAGTTATGATGTGTCGATTTATTTCAGTTACTTTTTAATGACTAACAGGCATATTTAATTTTTTCTCAGTTTTAACTCTAATAGCAGAAGAGGTAGATGTAGCTCACATACACAGAAGCTCTAGGGGCGTTTGAAAACCGCAGCCTGTTCTGACCCCAGGGAAGGGGACGGCCTGCTCAGGAAGGCACTCAGCGATTGAGGCAGCACTGCCCGGTGCCGCATCAGCTGTACCTACCACGTCACCTGGGGCCACATCGCCCGGGGCCACATCGCCTGAGGCCGTGTCACCTGGTGCCCCATCCCTTCTCCCTCGCGTCCCCCGACCCCCTCTGTGCCCCTTCTTGTCCACAACATCTGTTGTTTGCAAAGGTCAAGTTACTTTACTTCATTTTCACTTAAAATTGTTGCAGAGTATTTTCTGCTCAGTCGCGCCTCCCGGCTGTCCTCGCCCTCTTTAACAGGCTTCAGGTTAGCCTGCGAAACCCTCCAAGATAAAACGGGCTGATGGTTCCCTTTAAAGAGATTTCCCACAACTCAGAAAGGAGGCCTTGTCTCCATCTCCATTTTACAAGATTGCCGGTGGTTATCGCTTGTGTCTGAGGTGATCTAGTTTGGAAACCTGTTATTAACTTTCTCTTAAAATACCGCTGGCAGAACGCGAGAATGTGTGCCTGGCGCTGGCAGTGGGAGGGCGGACCGGGCGGCTCTCGGCAGCTCCGGGCAGGCTCCGATCTGAAGAGATCTCCGCCCAGTCGATGGGGACTCACCTGGAGAGTCGCAGCCCGGCGGAGCGTCCCGGTTCTGGTGTCCTGCAGACGGCCGCTCGGAACCCCTGACGGGAGCCCGGGTCTTCCTCCCGACGGCCGCGGGCTCTAGGCTCTCGTGCGACCCCCTCCCTCGGCTACCCCACAGCCCCCGGAGCTTCTGGTTTCCCTCCGCCCCGAACATCGTCCCCAGCACCCCAGCACCCCTCCGAGTCCCTGCTGAGACCGCGGAGGGCCCTGGGGAGCCCGTGGACATCCTCGAAGCCCCACGCGCGGGTGGACGGTGGGCGTGCTTCCCGGCGCTGGCCCGTCTCCGCGGGCTGCGGGAGACTCTGGAAGCACTGGGCCGCGGGGCGTTTTGTGTCGGGGCTGCTCTCCCTGACTGGGGGCAGGCAGCTCCGCCGTGGGGAGGGCGCCCGGAGCGGAGAGCAGGCAGGCGAAAGCTGTCCGTCCAGGTGCCGAGCGTCTCAGAGCCGCCCGCTGGCGGCCTCCATCGACGGAGCTGCGGGCGTCAGAGGCGGGCTGGTGTCCCGCGCGGGTCCCTTCTCCCCGCTGACGCGCCGGTCCCCTGGCCGGGAGGGCCCTGCCGACAGTGCGGCTGTCTGCTTGCACACAAGTTACAGCCTGCTCTGAGCCACGGGGGCCACGCACTGCCGCGCACACGGTCAGGGCACAGACCTGACCCGGACTCCGGGTGGGCTTGGCTCCTTGGTGTTAGGAATGCTCCAGGCTACCGCCGGTTCCCAAAGCAAACCCAGCCAACGAGAAACTCGGAAACTCGCTGGAGACGCAGGTTCTCAGCCCCACCCAGACCTACAGAATCGGAGGCGCTAGGGCGGGAGCCAGCCCTCCTGGGCTGCAGGGCCTCCTCAGGGACGGGATGGGCCTCTCTGCAGCTGGGGCCCCCGCCACGCTCAGCTTCATCCCGGGCCCCATCCCGCTTCCCTCACTCCCCACCCCTCTAGCATCTCCCCGGGACGTCACGGGTGCAAGCGTCCTCGCCCAGGCTCTGCTGCCAGGAACCGAGGTGGTGGTTGTCACCGCATCAGGTAATCTCCAGATCGGAGGGGTAGCTAAAACCCCCGCCCCCAACACATACCTTTACCTTTAAAAATTCAGTAAAGTCAAAGGAAAAAAATCCATTAATTGGGAGACTTTTTTCAGATCATGTAAATATCAGTTTTTTACTAGAAATGAGATCCCATGAGGGCATTTCTACTTTGTGCCGAGTTCGCTGTCCGACGTGGCAGCCACTGGCCACGCACGGCTGCCGAACACCGAAGGTGCCACTGCGTGGACCTGAGACGCACCCCATGGGTGAGCTCCGTGACATCAGGCTCAGTGCCAAGAATGCACAGCCCTTCGTTAATAATCATTCAGCTTTGATGACGTGTTGAAATCATAGTAACTTGGACATACTGGGTTAAATGAAATACGTTCTTAAAATCAACTTCACCTATTTCTTTTTATTTTCTGTAATGTGGCCACGGAAAATGTACTAATACACACGTGGCTTGTGCTGCATTCCTGTGCCCTCCGCTGGTCTGGCCGACCCAAGAACGGTGTCCTCGAGGCCAGAGGAGGCTGGAAAGCCAGAGCGGACGAGACCCCACCGGCCTTGGCCCTGCGGCTCCGCGCGTGAGAACGAGGGTTCCGGGACAGTGTTTCCCAGCTGAGCTCTTTGGAGCCTTCTTCTCACCGGTTTCTGGCCGCGGGATGTGGTGCCGTGAGCGCTGATGTCATTGGCAAGCCAGGGCGATTCTCACCCCACACGACGCACATCTGGAAGCGGCAGCTGGGGGACCGTCCCCTCCGCCTGGACCGTGGCGGATCTCCGCGGGAGGAAATTCCACACCGTCCCGCGGGTGCGGCTCTGTAATTCTCTACAGTCCCCCTGGCAGGAAACTCCTCTTCATGTCTGCAGTTTGAGCCGTTTCTTTCCGATCTTTCCAAAAAGCAGAGGGCGAGCAGTTGGTCGCCATAGTGAGCGTGAAGTCCTTCGGGTAAATCAGAGGCGAAGCTTGCTTTGTCCCTTAGGTTTCTGTCCCATGAGCTAGATGGCCTTGGTTCCTTGAATAAAGACAGTTGTGACTGTTTTTCCTATAAGATCAGAACAAAGGCCATCTGCAAATGTCCATTTGATGACGTGTGCAGGTAAATCACGAGGTCCCCCACAGGGACTCTGGAGCCACCGCATAATAGGATTGTGCGATCAGGAGAGCCAAGGCTCAGGGGGTGGACGTCGTGAGGAGGTCTCTGTTATCGTAGCTCACGAAGGCCTTACATTTACCTCCAAATACTATGTGTGGGTGTGATTGAAATCCAACAGAGTTCAGGTGACTGTGAGGTAATTCAGGAGCCCCCCAAAAGCGGTGGAGTCCTTGGGGTCACCATACCGGGCTTTCTGCCCACCTCGCTAGACGGGCAGGCGTGGGCAGGCCGCCATCTTGGTGTAACCGCAGGGGCCCTGTGGTTGTGCCAGAGCAGAGCGGGCCCTGGGTGGTGCTGGAAACGGACAGCGATGGCTACGGCAAAGCGTGAAGCCACGTGCGAGGCCTTCCTATGCATGGCCTTTGTGGGGCACGGCCTTAGGCATGGGTCAGCACTTGGGTCCTCTCCTTGGCCGAGCACAGCACTGACCCCACGCGGACAGCGTAAGGAGGCTGGGGGTCATCTGGGCAGGACGGCTGACTGAAGTACGTGGCCCGGGAGTGCCCACCGAGAGGCTGGACAGAACTTTTCTCTGGGCTTTCTGACCTGAGAGAGGAAGTGATTCTCATAATTGGAGAGGAGAACGTGCCCTGGGAAGCCAATATCTTTGTTGTACTTTTGTCCCCTCCCCCGTTTCTCTTGTCTCGATGGCTACGTTCCCGTGCGGGTGAGGAAGGTCACGTAGGGACACCGAGGTTTAGTAGCTTTGAAACAACTATGTCAAAAGCACTCCCTTTCGCCCCGTTGATATTACAAAATATTAAGACTACAGTTATATTTGACCCCTGAACAATGCGGGGCTTAGGGGCATGGACCCCTCACGCCATCAGAAGTCCACGCACAACTTTGGAATCCCTCAAAACGATGCACGCGGCCTGCTGGTGCCCGGAAGCGAACGGTCGACTCTCACGGTTTGTGCGCTGCGTCCCGTGCGCACACACACACGTGTTCTCACAGCAAAGGGAGCTTCAGGAAACGCGTTACTCGGAGAACGGTGAGGAAGAGAAAATACACTTACAGTCCCGTCCTGTCCTTACGGAAAACCATCCGCCCCAGGCAGGTCAAGCTGCGGACTCTGAGAGGCTCTCTCGACGACGTCCCCTCCGTGTCCCGTTTCTCCAGGTGCGTCGGTGGCCCTGCGTCCGCTCTGTCTTCTTCCAGCCTCGTCCACGTTTCACGGAGCCGGCGTACGAATGAGCCAACCGGGGGCTCAGTCCAGACAGGCTGGTGTTTTTTTTTTTTTTTTTAAAGATTTATTTATTTATTTATTTGACAGAGAGAGACAGCGAGAGAGGGAACACAAGCAGGGGGAGTGGGAGAAGGAGAAGCAGGCCTCCCGCTGAGCAGGGAGCCCAACGCGGGGCTCGATCCCAGGACCCTGGGATCATGACCTGAGCCGAAGGCAGACGCTTAACGACTGAGCCACCCAGGCGCCCCAAGGCTGGTGTTTTTAAACAAGGCCAGGGGCTCACGGTCCGAACGGGCCACCCAATGCTTTTATGCGCTCAGACGTCATCCACTCTTCCTGGGCCATCTTGGTCTTGGCTCTCGGGTTGAGCGCGGGCGTTATCTGGTTTCACGTCGGGCTCCCCGAGGACAGGCTCTGCCCTCGTGCATGGGTGACGGCTCCGGCGGCTTCCGGTTTCTGCTGCGCGGCGGCTCTGCTCCCTCGGCGTCTCTGGCACCCGCGTCCAGGAGCGATTATCCGAGGCTGCGTCTTCCGAGCCAGGTGCCGGTGACTCAGCCGGTCTCCCTGCAGACCAATTCATTACGCCTGCTTCCTCTGGGCCGAGCTGAGAGCAAGGGTGTATTTAAAAGTGGCTCGGCAGGAGCGGTGTGATTTTACGACCGGGAGGGGGGAGACGCGATTTAATTGTGACTTGAACACCTGTTCTCAGCAGCCAAGGAATGCGGCCCACGTCAGCCTCCGGCCGAGGGCTGTGCGGTGCCCGTATTGTGTAATTTTGAAAATCAGGTTCGTCATTAACTGCACAATATCTCCAGGGAATTCGGGAAGGACGGCCAGAGAAAACCTTGTCCTGTCCTATCAGAGAGCACGAGGCATCGCACGAAGTTTCCCGAGGAGAGACAGGTCTCCCTGGCGGAGGGCTGGAGTTCTTCCCTGCTCGCCCGGGGCAGGCGGGGGGCCGCGCGATCGTCCTGCCTCTCGCATTCCCCACGCGGTCTTCGTCCCGCTTCCTCAGGTTCTGGGCTGGGCCCTCCTCCCGAAAGGCCCTCTTCATCAACTTTGAGGTCCATGAGAATTTTTACGGAAAATCTGATCTACAATATTTTGTAAGAACCACCTGAAGGTCAAAAAATATTGTCAGTTCCCTCCTTATAACTTGTTTCACTGAGACTTCCTTAGAATTGTGTCTGTATGTTTTCATAAAATAGCCATAAGGGCGATAGGCTGGAAGGGGGTCCGGAGCCCCACGTCGAAGTCCCAGACCGTGCGAGGAATTAACCCCCTCGGGGTTGCAGGGTTGCGTCCCCGGACACACCGGCGGGACTAACGGTGTGAGAAGGACAATGGGAGACAGTCGCACGATTTCATGGCCGCGGAAGCCTGCGGGAGAGCGCTGCCGGGGACGGATGGGACCTGACGTGTCCAAGTAGCAGCCACGGAGCAAAGCGCCGTAAGGGACGCGCCGGGAACGGCTCTGGGAGCCCGCGCCACCCGCACCCGTTCACCGCCAGCTCGGGGACGCGCTGCGCCGGGACTGGCGGGCCTGGGGTGCAGCCCCCGCTCGCCAACAGCTTACAGTCGGGGGGCGGGCGCCAACCGCCGGGTCCCGCGGGGGACCGAGCACCGGCCCGGCGGCACCGGGAAGCCCGCCGCAGGCACGCACAGTCAGACTCGCCCTGTGGTGTCTCCCGGGAAGAACGGCAAGAACGGTAACGCGCACCCTCAAGGACCCGAAGGGCCGGCAGGGAAGGCGCTGTGGACCGTGCCACCGGAGAACCCCCAGCAGTGGCCGCGGAAGAAATCCCCCCGGTGCTTCCCCCTTCAGACGGGTCTCCCCCAGATCCTCACGGGAGGAAGGAGGGGAGGCTGGGAGGACCGGGCGGGGCGTTCCCAAGTCTCTACCGTGTGTGCTGGCGCTTGGCAGCTTCGGTCGGAGTCCCCCGAGGAGGGCACGGCGCCCGCCCCTTCCGCCGTCGGGGCAGGACGAGGCCCCGGAGGGTGTGGGGCTCGCAGGAGGTCTCTCCCTCCACGGCCAGCTGGACTACAGCTCCTGGTCCCCTGGCACCCGCTGGTCCCCGACCTGCCCTGTCGGTCGGGGGTGGAGAGGGGGTGCCCCCGGCAGCTCTGGGCCATGAAGGAAGCCAGCCTCCCCCCTCCCGCGCCAACTCAGGCCACACGTTACCACGGCTGGGCCACGTGAAGCTGGCCACGGACGTGCGGACCAGCCCTGCCCTGTGACCTGAGAGAAGTGGACTTTTGTGTTGCCGGAGGACTAGAGGCTTGTGTCTGTCGGGCCCTGGGTGTCCCCTTCCCGAGGCGCAGGAGACGTGAGCGGAAGAAGGAAACGTCTTCCTGAAACCCCTCGTCGCAAGGACTGGGCGGGTACGCAGGCAGGGTTGTGGGGCCAGCAGTCGCATGACAAAGCAGCCCACGACTACGGCGTAAGGACGACGTGCTTGCTGTGGCGACACCTCCTTTCCCGGCGTTTGGACCGAATCCGAAGGCCTCCCGCTCCCTCCTGTCCCGGGCGGGGCTGCGGGTGTCTGCGGGCTTGGCCGCCGGGCAGCAGGGGCCCTGGGGGGGCTCCTCCCAGCGGCGAGCTTCTGCCGCGAACCCTTAGGGACCCCGGAGAGAGAACAGAAAGAATATCCGGTTGCCATTCAACCAATAGATGCCTTCTTTCCACCTTCGGAAATACAGAAGAGGGCAAATCCCGTGACTGAAAGAAATCCAAGAGGTCTTAAAATAAACCACGCAGCCGAGACGGAGGCGGGGAGACAGAAAGAAGCCTGGGTTTCGTTCCCAGCGCCCGCCGCGCTCCTCGGGCTGAGATCTGCAGCTGTGCCCGCGGTGCCAGCCGGGGACGCCCGGGGCCCACTCGCCGGCGGGGGCCGTAACGTTTCCGGTGCGGGGAGGCGGGGGCCTCGGGGTCCTTGTGTGCCGGAGGTCGCAGTGCCCCCAGGAGGTGTGACTGGGGTCTGTGCTGCCCCCGTGCGGCTCCCGTCGCCACGACGACCACGGGCAACCGCGGCCTCGCAAGGGGAGGGCTCCGCGGGAAGGCAGGGCTGGGGGCAGGGGGCTGGGGGCCGCAGGGGAGCTGCTGGCTGCCCTGGGGCGAGTCTGGCCTGCTTTCTGATTTCCAGTTATTTGTCCGCAAAGTGGACATGTTGCCCCAGCTCCACAGGCCGGTGGGATGTCGCGAGGCCAGGTCCCACCGCCTGGCAGGTTAGCCTCACGTCTTCTCAGGGGCTGTGAGCAGCACTTTCCCAGGCGCGTCCCGACCACGGCTTTGCTGGAGCCCCGCCATCCAGCTGCTTCCAGCTCCTTCCATGCCTTCCTCCCGCAATCTCTCCCCGACCTCCGAGCCGCTGGTGTGCGAGCCCGGGCTCTGTGGATGGGGGGTGCGGCGCCTTCCTCTGCAGCACGCCCCCATCCCGGCAGTGCTCCCCGGATGGAGGAAGCAGTGGGAGGCGGAGGGGATGAATGCGGGCTAAGCACTCTTCCTCCTGCGAACACATCATGGCCATGCTTCCCGGGCTCACTTGGGTCCCTCCCTGTCAAGAGCACCGGGCAGCCCGGGAGCAGGCTGTGGGACTCGGTTTACCTCGTCTGGACCCCACGCGTCCAGACAGCGCTCGGAGCGGGACCGAGCTGGCTGGGAGGGGTGCGTGAACGGGCCGTCCACTCAGCTTGGGAGCGTGGGGTAGTTCGTCTACACCACCTTCCGAAGCCATCTTTTCCAGTAAAGTCTTTCCAGGACAAGCAGTATCCCCGGCACCCACTGCCTCTGCAGGTTCTTAAAACCGCGTCCGTGCCCCTCGAGCTCGCCGGCAGCCAGCCCGTGGGCGCTAGGCGCACCCGTCGCGTGCCCGCCTGAGACCCCGCGGAGGCAGCAAGGGCGGGGTCTGCTCCGCTCGCTCGTGGGGCCGGCTCTGCAGGGGTCTTCAGACCAGCGGGCTCTCCCTCCCCGCTGTCCCCGACCACAGGGGCTTTGGGATGCCAGCCCCCCAGCCAGAGTTCTCTGAGAGCATAGGACAAGCTTCTTCAGCCTTTCCAGCCGTTCTGAAGCCCAGGCAAAACCGGTAATGCTCGTTCTTCCCCACGTATTCCCTGAAAATAAACCCTGCCCAGATAAGCCACGTGGTAGACAAAATAGAAAAAAAATTTAATTCACAGAAGCTCTGCGGGCCTGGACCTCGTGATAATGAGGCCGGGAGCAGTAGGGAAGGTCAGTGCTACTGTTTGGGTCTCTCAAATGTTGGTGTTTCATTCATCATCAATCATTTGCATTAATTTTTATTTCTTTGAAAGATAGAACTGCAATATTGTCTACTCGATTACGGAGTCTTACGGATGCCCCCTGAACTTCTGAGCCCAGGCCCGCACCTCGTCAGCCGCGCAGAATCACCGTGCTGGCCGTGGGAACCCTCACGTGCTGACGGGAAACCCGGGCAGAGGTCTGCAGGGCTGAGAAAACGAGACCCTCTCTGAGGCACGCAAACATGACCTGAATAAATCGAGAGCAACATCGTTTTTCAGTTTTTCGTCTTTCCTAATATATGTGCTCAAGGTTTCGAATATCTCCTTGTACATAAATTAGCTGTGTGCTGTGCGTTTTGCTATATAAGATGCTCGTTATGTTCAGTTAGAACTATTGCAAACTACAGCTGCGTTTCTGTCATGATTTCTTTTTTGACCCGTTGGCCACTTAGGACTCTACTCCTTAATTTCCAAACATGGGAATGTTCTAGTTGTCTTACTATCATTGCTTTCCGAGCTAACCACATGTGACGAGGCAACAGTCTTTGGATGATTTCAGTCCTTTGAAATTTGTTGTGACCTCGCTTGTAACCTGGTCTCTGAAGGCTCGTGGAACATCTGGTCCTGTGCTTGGAAGAAACACATGTTCTACAGCGTCGGATGGATTCTTCTCTGCAGGTCAATCAGGTCAGGTGGTTTATCACATTGTTCTGATTTTCCGTGTTCATATGCCTTCTGGCATCACTGAACATGTTGGGTTAAAATCATTCATGAAAATTGTGGATTTGATTATGCTTTTTAATTTTTTTCAACTTTGACTTTATATATCGGAAGCTGCGGTAGAAGTGCATACTACTTTGGAATGCTCTATTGTTTTAGTGGATTGACAATTTCATCATTAGAACGGGTGTAGCAGACCACACGTTAAGCAGTAAATCAAGTCTTAATACATTTAAAAAGATTGAGATCCTACAAAATATCTTCTCCAACCACAATGCAACAAAATGACAAATCAATAACTGAAGGAAATCTACAAAGCTCAGAAATATGTGGAAGTTAAGCAACACGCTCTTAAGCGACCAGCGAGTCAATGAAGAAACCACGAGGGAATTTAGAAAACACTTTGTGGTGAATGGTAGTGGAATGTAGCAAGACTTTGGGACACAGGAAAGTAGTGCCCAGAAGGACGCTCCTGGCTGTGAACGCCTGCAGGAGAGAAGATCTCAAACAACCTTACCTTCCACCTAAAGGAACTAGAAAAAGAAGAGCAATTCAAACCTGAAGCAAGGGAAGGGAGGAAATAATAAAGATTGACCCAGAGATAAATGTGCCGTGGAGTCAAAAGCAACAGAGAAAATCAATGAAAGCAGGAGTTTTTCTTTAAGAGGATAAACATATTGATGAACTTTTAGTTAGATTAACCGAGAAAAAAAGAGAGAGACAACTATAATTACTAAAATCAGGAATGAAAGTAAGGAGATTACTGACTTTACAGGAATGAGAACAATTATAAGAGAATACTAAGAGCAATTTAATGCGGACAAACGAGGTAACCTAAGTGAAACAGACAAATACCTAGAAACACACATTGTACCAAAAGCGACTTAGGAAGAAAGACTAACTCTTAATAGATCTCTACAAATGAAGAGATTGAATCAATAATAAAAAACCTCCCGGTGAATAAAATCCCTGGATCAGATGACATCACTGTTGAATTCCATCAAACATTTAAAGAAGAAATTAACACTATCATCTTCAAATTTTTCCAAAAATGGGAGAAAAGGGAACAGTACCCAACTCATTGCACGGAGCCACTATTATTGTGATACCAAAGTCAGACAAAGACATCAGAAGAAAAGGAAACTACAGGTTTGTATCCCCTATGAATACAGATGCAAAAATCCTCCACAAAATCCCAGCCACCCAAATCCAGCAGCATTTTAAGAGGATTAAACACCATGACTAAATGGGATTTATCCCATGAATACAAGGATGTTTCAATATACAAAAATCAAACAGTGTAATACATCACATTAATAAAATGAAAGGGAAACATAATTTCAATTGATGCAGAAAAAACATTTGACAAAATCCAACACCTCTTCATGATAAAAACACCCAATAACTAGAAAAGGAAACTTTCTCAGCTCGAGAGTACCTATGAAAACCCATAGCTAACATGTCACTTAATAATGAAGCCTGAAATCTTAACTCCTAAGATCAAAAACAAGACAATGATGCCCGTTCTCACTGCTTCCCTTCAACTTTGTATTGGAAGTTCTAGCCAGGACAATCAGGCGAGAAAAAGACATAGGCACCCACGCTGGAAAGAAGAAGCAAAACTACATCTACTCGTAGATTACATAGTCCTATAGACACTGAAAGAGTCCACAAAAAGAAGCTATTAGAGCTGATACACGAGTCAGCCAAGTTGCAGGATACAAGATCAACATACACAAATCAGTTATATTTCTACTCATAAGCAATGGACAAACCAAAAATGAAATTATAAATAGAGTTCTATTTGTAGTAGCACCAATAAAGAATAAAATACTTAGGAATAAATTTAAGGAGATGCAAGACCTATATACCAGAAATCACAAAACATTGGTGAAAGACACTTTTTAAAAGAACTAAGTAAATGGAAAGACATCTCATGCTCATGAATTGGAAGACTTAGTATTGTAAAGGTGACAACATTCTCAAAAGCAATCAAGTCAATCCCTATCAAAATCCCTCCTTGGGGAGTAAAATATCCTGTAATTAGATGGTGGTGGTTGTAGTACATTGTGAATGTACTAAAAGCCACTGAATCATACACTTTAAAATGGTTAACATGGTAAAGTTAATGTTATGTGAATTTCATAAAAAGTCCGATTTAACAATCACCCCATGGAACGTTATTTTAAACAGCGAACAACTAGAAACAACCTAAATTCCTAATAATGACATACGGTTGAAACATGGTGGAACTATAGTCCGTGAATATTATACAGACATTTTAAAGATTATTATAAATATGTAGCAAAGTGTAATAATTTTATTTAGAAAAAAAGAGACAGAGTGCAAAGTTGCATATATTCTATAATGGCAACTTTTAAAAACCGTATGTACATAAGCAAAGACTGAAAAGGAAAAGATGAAATTAGTTCTGGGTGGTTATAGGTGATTTTAAACTTTTATTTCAGTTTTATTTCATGGCAGAAAAGGTGTCGCAGCCACTCGATAAACACATAACATTTATTTGTGCCATCAGAAAACTTAAGTTTGAGTTAAAAAACAAACGATACTAACAGATAAAGCACTATATCAAAACATTTGGCTGTACACATTTTGAATCGTTGCCAAATGCTGCACTGTGATTTCCTTGGGATTCATAGCTACAGCAGATTTTAAAATCTTTCATTCTAATGACTATTTTAATAGGAAAGAAGCTGATTTATTTTGATTTATCTCAACATTTCTAAGATTACCAATATTAATATAATATGTTTTAAAGAGACCAATGTCTCTTCATTCATTCATTATTTTGGTTATTCATAAATATATTAATTTATCATCAATGCTATGTTGGAAAATTTTGGGAAGAAAAAAAAGCAAAATGTAAATATTTCCCTTAAGAACTTTGGTTTAATAAAGGAGAGAACCCGGTCTTTTAAAATAGGTGTTTCACTTGAATTTCAACACTCATGTAGAGAACATTTGTTCCAGATAAGTACATTAAAGAAAATAGAACTGTATTCGTGGATTTTTTGCTAGTTCAGGATAATCAGACTTTATCCTTAGCCAAAATCCTTGTTTTAATAAGGTGCCACCTGGTCACTTTACTGCGAAGCTGCCTTGTTCAGTCGAGTATGTTAGTTTTGTGGCGTCACTGAATCTACTTTAAACAGTTATTTAGTGGGATCGTTGCTGAAATTAGGAAAAGAGGAATCCTTGTCTCATATTGAACATGAGAGTCGATGGCCAGCAAAGCCCTGGAGGCAGCTTCCCGCATCGGCAGACGCAGTTCCGCGTCCACGGACGAGGGCTGCAGACGGTGTGAGACGAATCCGCCTTCTGTCTCTTTCCTCTAATCGCGCGAATCCAAACCTGTTTCTTGTCCTTGATCTTGGCTTGTGGTTGTTGCAATAGGGGCGGAAACGCAAGCCCAAACTCCGGTGACAGCATTTCCTCCGGAAGGGCCCAGGTTGATGTCCCAGGGGGCCCCAGGGGGACGTCCCACCAACCCCAGAGAAGCGTGCTGGCCCGCGGAGCCCCACGCTCGCCACCAGCCTCTGGGTTCAGTCACGGGGCTCGCTCTGCGGACACGTGGATGTGGGGGGGAAGTAGTTGTGCTGTTGGGAAAGAGGACAAACCAATCAGAACAAATTTCAGAGAAAAACTAAACTCTTTTTGCCCCAAAGATTTATTTATTTATTTTAGAGAGAGAGAGGTAAGGGAGGGGCAGGGGAGAGAATCTCAAGCAGACTCCCCACGGGGCGTGGAGCCCGACACGGGGCTCGATCCCACGACCCTGAGAACATGACCTGAACTGAAACCAACAGCTGGCCGCTTAACCCGTGGGGCCACCCAGGAGCCCCTAAACTCAAATCTTTGTTACATTCGAATTGTTAGGGACCCTAGAGATTTCAGATCCCTTTTTAATTTATTAAAGACCACATATGTGTAATTTGTTATGTTTCTTAATATGATTTTGGTAGCTTAAAAAGCTGTATTCTAGTAATAGTTAAAAATTAATGAGAGCCATTTCAGCTTAAAATGTGAGCTATCACAAGGTGTGGAGCTTCCGCTGTTTACCGGTATTTCAGATGTTATAAAAAATTAATATGAAAAATATTAATATATTGTCGAAAAAAGGAAACTAGGTTTTTTGTAATTAATGTTTCTAATATGATGAAACAGAGTAGAAATCTCTTGGATGCCTGGGGAGCTCACTTGACTGAGCTTTGGACCCTGGGTTTTGGCTCAGGTCATGATCTCTGGGTCGTGGGATCGAGTCCCGCATTGGGCTCCGTGTTCAGCCCAGAGTCTGCTTGAGATTCTCTCCCTCTGCCCCTCCCCCTTTTGCATGCACTCTCTCTCTAAAATAAATAAATTGAAAAAAAAAAAGAAGAACTCTCTCAATTTAGAAAATAAATAGGGAGAATCGTGGAAAACAGATTGAATATATAAGTGTAGCTACATGGAACATTTTCTAGTAAGTTTTGGCTGTGAAGGGTTTATCCTGCAGTCCCCAGCAGTTGTGGAAAAGTCAATGTCCTGGGGTAGATTCTTCTGAACTTCCAGTGTGTGATTCCCACACAGCGATGACAGAGCCTAGATCACCTGACCTCGTGCGGGAGCCCCGCGGACGTGCCGGGCAGCGCCGCAGGGTTCCCTCATCCCCCCGATCTCGTGCGGGAGCCCCGCGGACGCGCCGGGCAGCGCCGCAGGGTTCCTTTTGTTTGTGATGAGAGAACACAGCTCCTTCCTCCTCAACGTTGTCCTCCATGTTCGAGTTCTGTTGACCTTCCATGACCCGCTCCTCGTCCGGGGAGTTCGCCGCACGTCACAGCAGCAGTTTCAGTCAAGAAGCCTCTCCCCGGTCAGCGGGCATCATGTTTTCTTTCGCGCTCTTTGTCCTTCGGAGTCTCAGGTGGCAGAGCCAGTCTCCAGCCTCACACCCCGTGGGGAAGCCCCAATCTTCCCGGCATCATGTCCGTCCTGAGGCGTGGAGCAGACAGGGCGTTGTGCTTCCTGCCCCGGTCTCTTCTGAATAACGGGCCTCACCCTTGTCCTCTTCCGCCTGTCACCCGAGAGGCCACCTCTGTGAACAGGACCTCCTCTGCCATTTTGCCAGCCAGCAGGTGCCACACTCTGTCCTGAAGACTCTTCTTGATTGCCCTGTGCGACATTGACGGGATTTCCGTGAAAAGGTTCATTACTAATGACGTTCCCATATATGACTGCTTTTGCGAATATTCCGTCTCTGCTGGCAGCAGTAGTTGGTGATGGCGTTACAGCCGACAGACCCGCTGGGCCAGAATTGGCGGGGTCGAGACAGTAACAGGTCCACGATGTGGGTGGGAGGAGGTATTTACAAATCTTCCTAGATCGTATTGTTTGGGGGGGGGGAAGCCGTAGGGAACTAAATATTCATATATTCACCCTGCTGGTAACTTGAATTGTGATCATTATTGATTAAAATCCTAAAATATATAACACAAGCAACTTTTGGACTTTTCTATAGTGACCGACAAGCAAAACCCAAATGTTGTTGGGACTGCGGTCTAGTCAAGACCTTGTGGGCGGGGGGCATTCATACCACGGAGGTGAGGAAGGCGTCTGGTGGAGGGTCACGTCTTTGTCTTTATTGCTGTATAAAAATAAAGAGCGAGTGACAAGAGATACTAGTACCAGTTCTAAGTAAGGAGAGGATCCTTAGCACGTGGGCGACCCGGGCGGCTCCGGCTGCCTCCCTACCTTGGCGGCTGCCTTCCGGCCACAGGCAAGACCACGGGTCCTCTCGTTACCTCTCGTGTGGCTAGCCGCCATCCTCGCCGGGAACTTGTCCAGGGGCTTTAGAGGAAACTGTTACCATTATGAACACATGGTAATTACCACAACGGGCTCCCACGTGTCCTGATCGCGTTGGTGAGAGCAGCCAGCATCCAGCCACGGTCACGGATGGGACACCACGCGTGGGCACTGATTTCATCTAAACTGCTAGTGCAGGTGGGCCCCACGGAATCCTTCCTTTCCACTTCAGCTCCCACAGTTGAGTTGGTGTGCACTGTGTCTTCACAGGTTTCGGGCTCTGATGTGCAGCTGCCGTGGGTCTTTGTTGCGACCAACGTGGGGCACATAGCTGGACGTGCCGTCAGGCAGACCCGCAGCCCACACGGTGGGGCGGCAGAGCTCTGAGGACTGGCCGCTTGTCTCCTGTCCCCCCCCCCCCCGTCGCAGACCAGCCACTCCACGTGGATGTCCCCCATTCGGGCCATTAGTTTTCCTCGACGCTCCGAGCCGTCCTCCAAGCCACCAACTAGGTACACCGTGGGCAGTGGGCACACTTGCGGTGTCCTCTCCCCGTCCTTGGGTGACTCCGGTGTCCTCCCCTGGAGAGACGGCATCTGGCTCTCGGCTGCTCCCATCCAGCCGGGGGCCGCTCACCTGCCGCGGTCAGATGCTGGACTCGTCCTTTTGCACCAAATCCTTCAGTCCTTTTCCTGCAGCCATCATCAGAGGAAAGTCCTTTATAGAGGTATTTTTTACAGAAAAAAACCTGCTCAGTTTGTACGATTAGAGTGGCTGATGAGTGTTTAATAAAAGATAAGTGTTTTAATAAGATAATGTATGTTTTAATAAAATAAGAGTTTTATTGAAATTGATTGAAATTGTCAAAACCCAACCATTCACATTGACTACACGGTTTACTTTGATGTCTACTCATGGAGTTTGATTGCGGCAGCTCAGGCCTCTGATGGTCATGTTTCCACGTGGATTTGAGACATGGAGCGTTTCAGGGGGCGGTCCTGCCCGGGACGGGACACCGGCCTTCCCGGCCGCCAGCCTGTCTCAGGGGCTCCTGGATGTGACACCACCGCGTCCTCTGACGGAAGGCCGGGAACCGAGTCCCTCGGGGGCGGAGGTCCGGGCGCCTGGCAGCCCCCGAGTTCCCTCCCCTTGTTCCGGAGCGCGAACCTCCGGCTCTGGGCGGCAGCGGGATGTGGTCCCTCCGAAGAGACCCAGACACCAGCTTCCTAGGAATCCAGTGGAAATGTCCGGGGAGTCTGGCAGCCGGGCTGGGTTTTTACTGCAAAAGAAGATAACGTCACGTCACTTGGAATATGTGGCCAAAGGCCAGGGCGTGGGGACCAAACAGGGAGGACGATGTTCTCACACATCGCAGTGTTCGTTAATGACTGCGTGGCCTTTTAAAAACCCATTTTGAAATCTGCTCTGATGTCTGGGACCTGAGTAAACTTTTTGGGTTTCCAGGGGAGGAGATTGAAACAACGTCTTTTCTGTGATCTCCAAGGTCTCGGGCGAGCGAGTAATTTCCTAACATTAAAGAAATACTTTCTGTGTTTTGAACATCGGTTCTCACCGATTAAGCAATGACGGGAAAGTGTTTTACTGCTGTGGGGCTACGGAAGCCGGAGGCCGGAGGGACGCTCGGGACGCTCCCAGCCTGTGAAATGTCCGCGTCATCTCCGATCCCGGAGCTCAGGCTCCCCGCGTGGGCTCAAGACGGCGCTGTAAATACACGGGGAGCGTTTAGGGCCGTATTAATTGAAATGCTTTCAAGCAATTACGCATCCCTGTGCCACGCCGAGGGCCGCGAGCGCCCGCTCTCCCTGGATGGTCTGGGCGGCTGCAGGAGGGCCGAGCCCTTTCCTCATGCGTCCCTAACACAGCCGACCCGGATGCAGCCGTCCTCGGTGGCACCTGGGCTGGGCACCCACCCCAAGCACGGGCCCCGGGGGCTGGGGCACAGCGAGGGTGGGGGTGAACGCGGGGCCTCACCCCATGGCGGGCTCGTCGCGGGGCCCACCGGGCAGGGCAGCTGTTGTCCGCTTGGCTGGTTCCTTTAGCCTGGCATTCATGCTCTTGGAAGCCACGGCCAGCTCCCCGGGCGCCCCCCACCTCCGCCTCACACCCCCAGGGAGCAGCATCCCGGAGGGAGGGACGGCGGGAAGAACGGCACGTCGGTGAGTGGGTGAGACCTCACCACTGCAGAGGGAGCCATGTCAGCCACACCGTGCGTGCACACACGTGCGAGCCCCACGACGGCCCTGGGAGTCCGCCTGGAACGCGGTCATCCCGGCCGAGCCGAGACCAGGAGCCGCGTCCCTGCCCCCAGCGGGTGGTCTGTGCTTCTGTCGAGTAGGAGGTCTTCCCTTACGGTCTGCCCCACAGCCCCCCATTGCACGACCAGCCGAGGGGGCCGGGCGGGGGTGACACTCGGCCCCCAGCGGCCCCTGCAGGCCTCCTGCTCTTTCTGCGGGCGCAGTTTCCTTGGGAAAACTGGCCTGGGCTGGGAGGGCCGGTGGGCACGCAAGGAGCCCCCATCCCTCGGCACGCACTCCAGTCTCGGGAGACTAAGGAGGCCCGAGTCTCGCCCGGGGCCGCGTGTCCCGTGGGTGAGTTGTTCCAACCGTGTCCTTTGTTTGGGACTGTCCTCCAGCCTGAGGGGACGGCGGGGCTGGCAGCAGCCGCCTCGGGAACAGCAGTCCGCACGCGCCCACAACTGCTCCGCCAGCCTTTGGCCTGACAATCTGTCGTCTGGAGGTGCGGCCGGGCCTGCGGGGGACGACACAGCACGGGGCCCCGCGTCTCCGCCCGAGCGCCGGCCGCAGGAGGACACACCGACTGCAGTCTCCGCTCGCTCGGGGCTGGCGACGCACCGCGCAGGGAACAAAAGGAAGCTTGTTTGATTTTCAGGGGCAGGCATTCCATGGGGGAAATAGCGGGACTTGCTTAGCCGACAGTATCAGTTCTAAAAAGGCAATTTCCGGATTAATAACAAAGGCCCTGTTCTAGCTCGCTAGCTCCTTTAGGCCCCGTGCGCGTGACCCTCAGAACATATTGTGCCCCGCGGCTCCCGGCTGAGTCGTGACTCGACAGTCCTCCCCGTTTTAATGTGTGATGTCTGCTAAAGCGAGCCTCTGCTTGTCCGGGGCCCCCGTGGAAATGAGAGGCGCACCTCGGTGGATGGGCCGCTGGTTAAATATTAAAGCTTGTATCTTTAATATTTGTGTGTCTCTATGCTGCATTACGGGAGAGCAGAATTCTCATGTGAAACCTCCAATATCCAAGCAGTTTTGACTTATTTTTTCCTCCTTAAGGTAAAGTTCTTACACCGGGGGACCATCTGGACACGAAACAAAGTGTGTGACACACACACACACACACACAATTTGCATACGTGCGTGTCTCCACACATGTACACATACGTGGGTATATTTATACACGCACGAAAATGTTTATTAATATGCTAAGGACTGTATGTTTCGGAATATTTCACCATTTATAACTTACCAGCTACCTTTCGGCCAAGTGGGAAGAGAGTTTCATTTAAAACAGAGGCTCATCAATTACTTAAGTTCAACTTTCTTGGGGAAGTAATCGGGGCCCAGGCAGAAGACGAACGATAATGAACAGAGGGAGCAGAAGCGAGAGGGCCGCCCACGAGCCTCGGCGGCTGGTCCACCTGCCCTCGCGGGCGGACGAGAGGGAAAGGGCTCGAAAACCAGACACGCCGGGCGGATGAGAGGCTGGGCGCTTGGAGGGACGAGGAGCGCGGATCCTGCCGTGGAGAGTGGACTGTTGACATCTAAACACAAGATTAACATTGTCAATCTGCTAACACGTGTTGTGGTCTTGAGTGGATAGGAACCCAGTCCCTGTGTTTTAAAAAGGACAAAACACGTACAAATACTCATCGTGACCACGGTCCTCGTTGCGCTGGATGAGGTGCGTATGTGGGCGTAGGTCCTGTATCTCCCCATGTCCTGGGTCGGCCACGGTGCACAGATTAATAAATAGCATTTCTTGGGAAGTTCATATATTGTGGATTGCACCTAATTTGCTTAAGGAAAATGCGAATTGTTGCCATCGATTTTCTCTCCAAGAACAGTGCCTTCCTGGATCCCCCCTCTGTCCTGTGTCCTGGACTCTATCCCTGCAACCGCTCGGAGTTCCACAGTCTGTGGTCCGGGTCTGTGCTCACGGATGAGCAGTGGGAGGTCATAGTGAAGGTCGTGGGCAGTGGCTGGAAGGGAAGGTCAGAGGCTGCCGTCAGGGTCATGGTGCTCACGGAGGAAGGCGGTGAGGAGGCCCTCAGAGAAAGGCAGGAGGGGGCAGAGTCGTCT
>CM052895.1:132407512-132438910 GCA_028534135.1 Potos flavus | reverse complement strand
CAAAGACCCCATCAAAAAGGACACTGTCAGACTAATATCCTTGATGAATATGGATGCCAAGATTCTCAACAAGATGCTCACTAATAGGATCCAACAGCACATTAAAAGGATTATTCATCATGACCAGGTGGGATTTATCTGTGGGATGCAAGGGTGGTTCAACATTCACAAATCAATCCATATGATAGAACAAATTAATAAGAAAAGAGAGAAGAACCACATGGTCCTCTCAATGGATGCAGAAAAAGCATTTGACAAAATTCAGCATCCGTTCCTGATTAAAACTCTCCAAAGTATAGGGATAGAAGGAACATTCCTCAATCTCATAAAATCCATCCATGAAAAGCCCACAGCAAATATCATCATTCTCAATGGGGAAAAGCTGACAGCCTTCCCTTTGAGATCAGGAGCATTCCAAGGATGCCCACTCTCACCACTCTTGTTCAACACAGTACTAGAAGTTCTAGCAACGGCAATCAGACAACAAAAAGAAATAAATGGTATTCGAATTGTCAAAGAAGAAGTCAAACTCTCTCTCTTCGCAGATGACATGATACTTTATATGGAAAACCCAAAAGACTCCACCCCCAAACTACTGGAACTCATACAGCAATTCAGTACTATGGCAGCATCCAAAATCAATGCACAGAAATCAGTTGCTTTCTTATATATTAACAATGAAAATATGGAAAGGGAAATCAGAGAATTGATTCCATTTATTATAGCACAAAGATGAAAATTTAAACAGATTCTAAAAAAGGAATTGATAAGATAAGAAGTTGGTTGAAAAAAAAAAGAGAAAAGAATGCGATCAGGCTGGAGACTAGAACAAAGCCATGTGCTGGATTTAGGGTACATTTTGATCTATTAGAAGAGACTGTATCCCAACATTTTAAAGAAAGAAAACTTGTATGTTTACAGAAAATAAGATGAAATACAAGGAAGGGATAGAATATGAGTATAACAATGAAAATTTAAAAAGATTTTTAAAAAGGTATTGATAAGATAAAATAGTTAAAAAACATTAAAATAGGAAAGAGGAAAAATAAAAAAAATAGACTAAGAAAAAAATAATATTAAAAAAACTTAACTTTGGAAGAGTAAAGGATCATGGGGAAAAAGCCGTGAATTCTATGGGATGTATTCCTCTAACTCTGGAGTTCCGCGGTTCTCATTGATCGGTGAACTTGGTCTTGGCTAGATGTTCTTGCTGATCTTCTGGGGAAGGGCCTGTTGCCGTGATTCTCACATGTCTTTCCCTGTGGCGGGATTGAACCGCCTTTGCCAGGGGCCAGGCTAGGTCATCTGCTCGGGTTCGGTCTTGGAGCTTTTGTTCCCTGACCGCGATCCGTACCGCGTTGGACGCCGGGAGTGAAGATGGCGGCCTCCCAGTCTCCGGCCCGTAGGAGCCGAGAGCGCAGGGCCCTGCTCCTCAGTGCAGCCTCGGAGAAAAGCCGTCAGTCCCTCCGTCTCCCTGGTCTCCGGCCGCGCTCTGAGCTCACCCGGCCTGTGACCGAGCGTCTCTGTCCCTGGCGCGCGGCCCCGTGTGGAGTCTCCAAACCCAGCTGATTCCTGCCGTGTGCTACCGCGCCGCTCCTCCTGGAGGAGGAAGGAGCATCTCTCCGGATCTGCCCCTTGTGGGGTCCCTTCCCGAAGAGCAATGTCCCGACTGCGCCTCGGATCGCGGTGTAAGGTAAGCCCGAGCTGAGAGCCCGCTTCTCGGCTCCGTCTCCGCCGCCGGCCTCCCCGCCCCCACACCTGGGGGCCCGGCCGCCCTCAGACACCCCCGGTCTTTCTGTGACCCCACGGGTCCTGAGACCACACTGTCCCCGCGAGGGCTCCACCCCCCGCTCAGCCTCCGGAGCGCCGTCCCTCAGAGGAGTGGACTGTAGAAATCCCGATTTTGTGCTCGGCGGCTCTACCGCTGCCGCCGGGAGCCGGCCCCTCCCCCCGCGGTCTCTCTTCCCCTATATCGTCTCGGATTCACGTCTCCGCACGTCCTACCTTCCGGAAAGTGGTCGATTTTCTGTTCCTGGAATTGCTGCTCTTCTCCTCTCTGTCCTGTTGCGTGTGTAGGTGTGCAGAAGGGCTTGATAGCTACTAGCTGACCTCCCGGCCCAATGATAGTAGGTCTCCTGCTCCCCCGCCATCTTGCTCCTCCCCCCGTAGTGAGTCTTCCAGGGACACTGCGTGGGTAGTGTCGGTCCTCCAGCTGTTTTTCTCCATCAGCATTGTGCCGACTATCCTAAGTCTTAAGAGAAAATGTTTAATTATTAATTAAATTACTAAGCAATATCTCTTTGTAATATTTACTCGTATTTTCTCTTGAGCTTTTTGGTAATTTGTATCTTTCTGAGAATTCATCTATTTCTTATAATTTGTGTAACTTGTTAGCATAAAATTGTTCGTAGTATTCCTCTCATAATCCTTTAAATTTCTATGAAATTACTGGTGATATGCTCTCTTTTATTCCTTATTTTGGTAATTTGTGTTCTCCTTTTTCTCTGCATCAGTGTAACTAAAGATTTGTTAAATTTCTTGATCATTATAAGGAAAAATGTTTGCTTTCATTGAGTATTACTCTATTTTTTCCTTTTTTAAATTTGGTTGATTTCCACTTTTATCTTTATTATTTGCTTTCTTCTGGTTACTTAGGTTTAATTTGCTCTTTTTTTTTAAATTTTGTAAATGGAAACTTAGGCTAACTGGTTTGAGATTTTTTTTTTCTTTTCTAATACAGACTGCTAAAGGTAGAAATTTCCCTCTAAGCACTGGTTTAGCTGCATTCTGTGAATTTTGATATGCTGTATTTCATTTTTATTCATTTAAAATTTTTTCTAAATTCTTTTGTGATTCCTTCTTTGATCCATGAGTTATTTAAAAATGTGTTGTTTAATTTCCTATTATTTTTGTATTTCATAAATTTCTTTTGTTGATTTCTAATGAAATTTATAATTATATTGTGGTCAGAAAATGTACTCTGATTTTAATACTTCTCAACTTATTGTGGTTTTTTTTTTGGCTTAGTATATGATCTATATTAAAGACTATTGTATGTGCACTTGAAAAGATTATATATTCTGCTATTGCTGAGGGGAGAGTGTTTGCTAGATGTTAGTTGTGTCAAGTTGGTTGATAATGGGCTAGGGTTTGGGCAAATCTTCTGTATCCTTGTTGATTTACTACCTAGTTTTTAATCAGTTATCTAGAGTGGGATATTAATGTGCCCAACTACTATAATGGAATTGTCTAGTTGTCTTTTCCATCTTGTTAGTTTTGTGTCATGTATTTTGGGGCTCTGTTGTTAGGTGTGTATACATCTATAATTATTATATCTTTTTGATAAATTGACTTTTTATTATCATAAAAATACTTTTTTTTCCTTTAGAAATGTGTTTTGTCTTAAAGTTTATTTAATCTGGTGTTAGTATGGTTCCTCTAGTTCTTGTATGGTTCCTGTTTGCATTGTATATTTTTAAATCACCTACTTTTAAATATTTTTGTGTGTCTTTGAATCTAAAGTATATTTCTTACAGAGGGCATAACATTTTATCTTACTTTTCTTGTCATTTTGCTTTCAACCCAGCCATTCTCTGGTTTCTGACTGGAGTGTTTAATTCATTCATATTTAATGGATTTGTTAACATGGTTGGATTTATTTCTGCCACTTTGCTAATTGTTGTCTTTTTAAAATTTTCATTATTTTTTATTTATTTGAGAGAGCGCGAGTGAGAGAGAACATGAGAGGGGAGGTCGGAGAGAGAAGCAGACACCCCGTGGAGCTGGGAGCCCGATGTGGGTCTCAATCCCGGGACTCGGGGATCATGACCTGAGCCGAAGGCAGTCGCTTAACCAACTGAGCCCCCCAGGAGCCCCATGCTAATTGTTGTCTTTAGGTTCATGTCTTTTTTGTTCCCTTGCTCTTCCTTTAATGCTTTATTTTGTGTTAAATAGTAGTTTTCTAATATACTATTTTTATTTCTTTTTAATGCCACTTTCTTATGGAAACACTGCTTGGGGGATTACAGTTACATATTTACTTCAATCTGCTTTATATTAACAGTAGCTTAATTTTGACAAAATGTGGACAACTTTTTTCCAATATATCTTAATTGCCTTCCTCCTTCATGCGCTGATTGTCCTATATGTCACATATATATATAAGGCCACCAACACAGTTTTCTAGTTATTACCTAGAGCCATTGTATTTTAAATAACTTTAAAAACAATAGAAAAATACATATATATATATATATATATATATACATACATACATTTTACAAATATTTTATTTATTTACTTGAGAGAGAGAGAGTGAGCAAGAGAGAGCACAAGCCAGGGGGAAATGTAGGCAGAGGGAGAAGCAGTCTCCCCACTGAACAGGGAGCCCGACGAGGGACTCGATCCCAGGACCCTGAGATCACCACCTGAGCCAAAGGCAGACACTTAACCGACTGAGCCACCCAGGCCTTCCAGTCGAAAAATATGTTTATACTGTCTTTACATTTATGTACATAAGAACTTTAATGTCATTCTTTATTTCTTCATGTTATCGTCTGGCATCATTGCCTTTCAGCATGAAGGATTCCTTCAGTTTTTTCTTGTAAAACAGGTGTACTAGCAGCAAATATTTTCAATATTTGTTTACCTAAGAAACACTTTTTTAGGTTTTTGAAGCATATTTTTGCTTATTATAGAATTCTTGGTTGACAGGCTTTTTTTCCCTTTTAGTACTTTTCATGTTCTCTCAACAACTTCCTCCACACAATCTTCCTTATGGGGAGTCAACTGTTAATCTCACTGAAGTTTTCTTCTATGGGGTAAGTTGGTTTTCTCTTGCTCCTTCCAAGATTTCTCTTCAGTGTTGGTGATTAACAATTCGCATGATGTGTCTAGATGCGCACCTCTTTGTGTTTATCTTGTTTATAATCTTTTGAGCTTCTTTGGCATGCAGATTTTTCATCAAATTTGGGAAGTTTTCAGCTCTTATTTTTTCAATAAGAAAAATAAAACATTTCTTCAGTGTTTTTTCATTATTTCTTCAATGTTTTCTGCTACTTTCTACCCCTTCTGTGAGTCCTATTAAACATACATTGATCTATTTGATGGTGTCATACAGCTCTCAGAATCTTTATTTTCTTTACTCTTTTACACTTTTGCTTTTCAAATTGCATATTTTCTTCTGATGTATTTTTAAGTGTGCTGATTCTTTATTTGACTAGTACGAATACTCTGTTGAGTGCATTTTTCATTTTGGTTATTGTGCTCTTTGACTCCAGGATATTTCTTCTAATTTGTCTTTTTAAGAATCTCTATCTCTTGGGGCACCTGGGGGGCTCAGTGGGTTAAAGCCTCTGCCTTCGGCTCGGGTCATGGTCTCAGGGTCCTGGGATCAAGCCCCGCATTGGGCTCTCTGCTCAGCGGGGAACCTGCTTCTCTCTCTCTCTGCCTGCCTCTCTGCCTACTTGTGATCCCTCTCTCTGTGTCAAATAAATAAATAAAATCTTAAAAAAAAAAGAATATCTCTTGGTTGATGACTCATTATATTTGTTTTTAATTCTTTGAATAGGATTTCCTCAATTCTTTGAATATATTTATAATAGCTGCTTCGAGGTCTTTGTCTCTAGTTTCAACCCCTGGGTCCTCTCAGAGAACCTCCCTCCCCATGTATGGATCACACGTTTCCATTTTCTTGCATGTCTTGTAGTGGGTGCCGTAATGCGTGTTAGAAACTTGATATTTTAGGTGCTCTATTGTAACAATTCTGGGTTATGATTTCCCCTCTTCCTGGTGTTTGTTGTAGCTGGCGTTGTTTCTTGTTAGTTCAGTGACTTAGACTAATTCTGGAGAGTCTGTCGCCCCTGAAGTTTGTTACTTCTTACATCTGTGTTCAGTTTTTAAAGCTCTTGTTTTCATATCCGAGCCTGGTTTCATGGGAGTCACTTCTGGCTGCTGTAGCTTAGCGGTCAGACAAGGATTGGTGAGAGGTCGTCTCAAAATCCCTTGAGCTGATAAAGTTTCCACCCTGAGCCAGTCAGTCTGTGTACGGGTTGGATTGTGCGTGTAAACGCTGGGCAGTTTATAGGACTTGCTGCAACGCTTGTCTTCTGGGTCGTTGTTGTTGTTGTTGGCTGGTCGGTTCTGTTGCAGAGATGCCTCTCCGATCAGCACCACACACCACCCCTCCAGACAGCTCCTCCAGCAGCCAAGATGCTGGTCTCCACTGCCCGCCCAGCACGGGGGAGCAATGACACCATGTGGGAGCTGGCGGTATGTGGGGTTGGGGAAGCCCTAGAAAGACACCACACGCCCCAGTGTTCTCACCCGAGGTACAGCGCTGTGTCTTGAATACATACTTCTCACTTTTGATTTACTTTTATTTAATTGCTAGAGTCCTGAAGCAATTTTTGACAATACCGTCCAGTTTTATCATTGCTTTTGGGGGAGGTTTATCTAGTGTCTCACTCCATCATGCTAGATGTCCCACCCACCTAGGATAAAATTCAAGGCTAAAAATACAGGTAAGTATTTCTTGGTCGATATCACCACCACAGCAGAGAGTTGGGGACAAATATTGATGCATTATTGTTTATTCTGAACCATCTTATGACTTCTTTATGTTATTTCTTTTTTTAATTTCTTTTTATTTTTTTAATTTTTTAAAATATTTTTTAAAGATTTTATTTATTTATTTGTCAGAGAGAGAGCACAAGTAGGCAGAGAGGCAGGCAGAGGCAGAGGGAGAAGCAGGCTCCCTGCCAAGCAAGGAGCCCGATGCGGGGCTCGATCCCAGGACCCTGGAATCATGACCTGAGCCGAAGGCAGAGGCTTTAACCCACTGAGCCACCCAGGCGTCCCTTCTTTATGTTATTTCTCGGGAAGTCCAGTTTTATCCAAGACCAGTTCTGGAAATGTGATGTCACGTCTTAAAGCACCAAGACATAGAATATGCACAGTTCAGAATTCCTCAGGTATCACCATTGCTTCTTGGAGAATGCGGCAGTATTAGAAGTATTGCCCTGGAAACAACACATCAAGCGGAAGCTCTTATCGACCATCTCCAACATTCTCAGGACGCGTTCTAAGAACCCTACCGCACTATTTCAAAACAAGATGACCTCGGCGTTGCGGAGACAATTCCCAGCTGGAAGAGCTCCTGGGACGGCTGCATTTGCCTACAGGTAATATGCTTCTGTCATTTCATCATCCACAGAATGCAGAATTCACTGTCACACTCAAAGTTCTGTACAAATGCATTCATCAGACCTCCAGGTGCAGAGCGGGAAGAGCGGAATCAGTTGTTTATTCCATCAGGGCACGATCTGACGCCCTTGAGCCCAGCAGGGTCTTCTAGGTCAGACTACCCAGCAGGCTCTTGCCCGCTCGCCACTGACACACAGAGCTGTAAGAAAAAGCTATTTTAAACCAGAAGCTTTGTGGAAGTATGACTCCCCTTGTTGATTTTACATCTGAATTCAAAATGTGGAAAACCAACTCTTTTTATAGTTATTCTGAAATATTTAGAAATAGAAAAACAGGCGCTAGTGTTTTCATTTCAACTTAATCCTTTTACTGTATTTTTATGTTTTCCTTATTTCAGAAATATCTCGTCAATACAAAAAAATTCTGAAATTATAAATGAACAAAGATGAAACCTAAAATCAGTGCTAACGTCACCCCCAGAGGTAATTCCTGCTAATACATTAACGCATTTCCGTAAGGCGTTATAATAAGGTGGCAACAACATATTCTTCTGTCTTTCGGATTTGTCCAAAACTTGACTTACAGCACTGCATTCTCTCCTAAGAATCTATCACAGTCTCCTAATGTTTGCCTTTTTTTGCTCGGCTACGCTTTGTTCTGTTTCAGTAACACTTTTGTCCATGATAGTTTTCAGGACGTTTGAACATGTTTTAGACGAGATACCCAAAGTGGACAGTTCCGAGGCGGAAAGACAGGTCAGCGATTCTGATGGGTATTGTCCCGCTGCCCTCACGGGAGGCTGTCCGCTCGGCTGTCTCTTTGTTTGTAACAGCATGGTAGTGCTCACGGTTTGAAAAAGAAACTTTATTTTTTAAAATGGTTTGGATTTACAGGAAAATTGTGAAGTTGGTAGATAACCCCCATATATCTTGCCCTCTTTCCCTTAGTGTTAACATTTTGATTAGAATGTTACTTCTGTTCCACTTAGTAAATTAACACTGACACATTATTATTAACTAAAGCCTGTACTTGATTCAGATTTCCTTTGTTTTTTTTTTAATTTAATTAATTCCCATATAGTGTAGTATCAGTTTCAGAGGTAGAGGTCAGGGATTCATCAGCTGCATAGAACCCCCAGTGCTCATTATATCATGAGCCCTCCTTAATACCCATCCCCCCGTTACCCCAGCCCCCCACCCACTGCCCCTCCTTAGTTTTTATATAACCTCCTCTTTGCTGTTCTAGAATCCCATCCAGCATTCCAGAGCACGTTTAGTGAGCATGTCTTAGCTCAGGTCACGAAGGATGAAATAGTTTCATCAACAAGTGAAAAGCTGATGGGAAGATTTAGGAAAAGGTCATGGATATGTGTTCAGAAAATTGTTGTTAAATAAGATGTCTGGGTAGGTGTGCCCGGAGCCCGAGCAGGCACACTCGGTCTGGTTTCCGGCGTCTGTCCCATGTGCCGTGGGACCCTCCTGCTGGCCTCTAACACCTGTGACACAGGTCCCTTGGAATCTCCCTGCCCAAGGTCTTGAGGTGACAAGGACACTCAGCTCTCATCTCCCAGCCTGGGGAAGCCTGGGCCGCGGTGACCGTGTGCAGGGTAATGTGCGGTGACCTGGAGTCACGGCGTCAGGACAGAAGGCTTGTCGGGCGGTGGCTGCTGGGCGGTCCCAGGGGGGCCACCTCACCTCTCTGGGGCTCACCCCCTTCTCCAGGAGAGGTGGGGGCTGGCAGCCACCATCCCTTTTAAGCCCTAGGTTCTGGCTTCATTCTCACATGGACCCAAGTTCTTGGGCATGGGTCCTGTTCGCTGATGATTTTACAACTTTCTAAACGAGAGGGGACTGTGAGCAAACACAATGACAACTTGCAGATACGTCTTTGGCTGCTTCCGCGTGGCCAGCCGTCGCTGGGGGCATCCTATCGCCTGCCTGCCTGCCTTTATCTTTGTGGTTCGATGCTCTTTCACCTGTGAAAACAGAACACATGAAATTCTTGATTTCTGGGAATGACTCTTTGCAAACTCGTTTTGGGTGGTACTTTATCCTTGATGTTCGTCCAGGTAATAGCAAATGATCATGCTCTGATTCGTATTAGTGAGTTACCAGGCACCGACATTAAGGGAACAGTGAAGACCTAACAAGGTTCTTACTGTTTGCGCAAAAAGGAAAAAAAAGGTATTCTACTGTCCCTTTAGCCAACATCTTGGATTTTATCTGTCATGAGTTTTTCCAAAAGTAGTATTTAGAAGTCATGTAATGACATAAGCTAATTCCTAAAGGATTCTTGAATCAGAGATGAAGACGTTAATAAAAAAATAGCCAGGAAATATTTGTCCTATTGCTAAGACACAGCCTGTTTCTTCTCCCATCTGCCAACTGCCGAGAATTGCCGTCTGTTAGTCTCGATGGACCATCCCCGGCACTCTTTCTCAGCTCTGGGAAGGGAAGGGAAAGGAAAAGGAACAATGATGTTTCTGGAGGTCGTGGCGGATTTTCACTCCCTTGAAAGTGCTGGGAAGAATTCATGCCCTTACACAGAAGTGTAATGGGGCTTCTCCTTATTCTCTCTCCTACCCGGCTCGGATCAAGTTGTTGGAAATGACTTCTAACTATGTTTTAGCTGTTTCTCTCCCACAGGATGGCTGGGCCTCATGTGCCCATCGGCCTCTGGACATGCCGTTTCCTGGAATGCCCTTCCAGCCATGCCTGGGGCCTTCCAGGTTTCTGCTCAGGCTCATCCCTCCCATAAACCTGCTGTCCCACCTCCCTCATACACTCGTGACTCAATCGGCTTCTTGCCCCCAAGTTCCAGCCCAGTGCGTGGCACGTAGTAGGGCCCAGCCCAGTGCGTGGCACATAGTAGGGCCCTATTGTTCTTTTAGGACTGCACCGCAGCGGAACACGATGTGAGCCTCCCCGTGAGTCTGCTGCGTGAGACGGCGTAGCCCTAAATCCTCCCTGCAGCCCCAAATCAGCACCCCACTTTGCAGGGGGGAAGTGGAAGCCTTGCAGAGATTCCGCCCCAGCCCACCTCGAGTATGAGCCACACTGGGTATAGTCCAGCCACAGGGCGGGGCCCGTGATGCTCTGCTCCCCTTGGCTACAGGGGGACCTGCTCCCGTTCCTGCGAGATGTCTGGGGCCTCACTCACATGCCCCGAGAGCGAACCATTCCTCGGGGCTCCCACGCCACCTCTCTCCCTCAGGGGCCGTCATTCGCATCTGGCTCGGGTCACCTCGACTGCACTGTCCTCCCTGCTGGTCCAGGCCAGCATCCACGCGTCCTAGCCTTCCCAGATCGTATGTGCGAGAGCCGTTGTCTCGGGACCCCAAGGTGGCTCTCGATCGTGGCGGCCCTGCCCGTTCCCCTGCCTGGGTTCCACGTTCCGGGTCAGCCACGCTCCCGCGCGTGGGTCACGTTCCCAGGAGCTGTGATGTTCACCGCAGCCCCTGAGAAACTCGGGGACTGGCCAGACTCTGTTGCTTTTTATTTTTTGTTTTTCATATGGAATTGGAATTTTCTTCTGTCATAGACCACTTACCCTGTCCTCCTCCTACCGCCCCCCAAGATCGGCACTAGCAGAGGAAGGGTCCCCAAGTCACAGTGCATGCTGGGAAAAGTCAGATTTTAAGGTGCTCTGCACAAAGAATGGGTTCAGGAGGTAGTAGGGGATTTAGGAAATGCTGAACCTACTGTCACTAGAATGAGTTGAGACTAGTATAATCAGAATAACGTTAGAAATGAATACATTTTAGAAAGTGTTCCAAATGAAAAGCCCGGTATCTGCAGGTGTCTTTCCAGGTGTGGTTTTACCAGTGGTACTGGAGGCACCCATTGGGCGTTCAGCCGTGGCCTGCTCCTTTGAGCTAAGTTGCGAGAGGCCCTCAGGCCCTCTAGAAGACAGACCGCGGTCCACTGCAGGAGCTGCGTGCTCATGAAGAGTCCCGTGGCAGGGTGGCTGGCCTCCCTAACACGTTCAGGACCCCTGGCCTCCAGTAGGCCTCCATGCTGTCCAGCGTTCCCCTCGGTGCTCGTGACTACTTGCCCCCTACCCTCGACTCTGCTGCTTCAAGCCTCCCACTCTCAGAGCCTCCTCCCCCCAGCACCCAGCCTCGGCCTCATTTCCTTGTGTCGGAAGTGACAGAGGCTGCCAGAAATCATCCTTTAACGCCAAATAACTGTGCTGCCCTCCGCTTTGTTCCTGTTCCTGCAGAGAAGCTGTGCCTTTCCCCGCAGAAGTATCCTCCCCACCTGGTTGCAGATCCCGCTCTCTCTTATTCGGGAGCCTTGCCCTGTGGATTATCCCCCTTGGCTCTTGACTATACAGCCTGTCACTCTCCACAGTAGCTTTCCGGTTACGCTCAGATCATTCCCACAGTGCTGGTGTTGAGGGCTGCTCCTTGGACCCACACCGATTCCCCTGACCCATCTCCCTCTCTCTCACAGAAAATTTCTAACAGATATGCATGCGCTAACTCTTTCCATTTTCTTAGTTCACATTTACTTCTCCAATGAACTATAAGTCTTTTCACTTTTAGCATTTTATTTTTATTTATTTATTTATTTAATTTATTTTTTTTTTTAAAGATTTTATTTATTTATTTGACAGAGAGAGAGAGATCACAAGTAGGCAGAGAGGCAGGCAGAGAGAGAGGGGGAAGCAGGGTCCCTGCTGAGCAGAGAGCCCAATGTGGGGCTCGATCCCAGGACCCCGAGATCATGACCTGAGCTGAAGGCAGAGGCTTTAACCCACTGAGCCACCCAGGAGCCCCCACTTTTAGCATTTTAAAGTAGTTCTTAACATCCAGATGTCTTTGATTTATGTTGGCCTTTTAGCTCCATAATTTTTTTGTTTGGTCTTCTTTTTTTATGTTAGACATATGAATTTTAAAGTTCTCTTTTGATTGTTTTTATTATTTCTACTTCCTCAGGAGTGAACTCTCCTATTTGCTGACTCTGTTTTAATGGCATTTCTTCTTAGTGTGTTTATAATCTCGTTTTCAAGGCTGTCCCTCTTGTTCTACCCCTCCATGAAAATTTGTCTTGTGATTGGCTTCTCCTTTCTCCGCAAGATCCCCAGTTCAAAGCCCATGTTTCGAGTGCACTTTCTCTCGGTCAAAGGCCTCTAACCTAGACAGATCTGCCGCACCCCCAGCACGTGGCGGTGACACGGAGTGAGGAATGCTGTGATAAACCCTCCATTCCGACAGGGGAGAAGGAGGCGCTGGGAGCCACTGGGACAGCGTTTCTGAACCCTGCAGGCACACGTCACCACTTGTGCAGTGAGCCCCCCGCCCTGCCCTGGGAAGGGGCCGCCAGGGCTCCTGTCGGCCAGCCGTGTTCATCCAGTTAAAAACCCCGTGGAGTTTTGCATATCAGTTTATAATCCATTCCCTTAGACCAAAGCACATTCATAACTCTATTCGAGGTAAACCCTTCTCTGCCTTGGCCACGTGTGAGGCTGCACAGAGCAAGGTCCTGTCTTTGAAGCGCTGTCGTCCCTGGGGTTCTTTTTATCTAATGGAGCTCTTTTTGTTCAGTGGAGGGGTGCAGGATATTTTACCTTGAATCATTCCGATGCCCTTTTGAAGGGTGTCTCAGCGGTGCCCTGGATTCCACGAGGCGGTACTCTCGCGGCCGTACCCGCAAATTCATCTTTGCCCCGAGGCCAGCTCTTCTTCGTGGACCCTTTGTTGGCTGCAAAGGCTATTCTGGACCCTTTACATGTCATGCTCCCTCTGCTAAAAAACCAAGTACATCGTCTTCGTTCCGTCTCTCCCCCACCCCCGTCTTTTCAGGGGCAGGAGGAGGGTGCAGGGCGCTTTCGGTACCCCCTAGAGATTTCCTGAGCAAGAGCACAGTGACGGCTGGGCACATTTTCCACGTCCTGTGTCGCCAAGTCTGTGGCACCACGTAACAGGGGCCTCCGGTCCCACCTTCCTCGCCTCCCTCAAGGTGTTCCAGCGGCCTCCTCAAGGCCATTCAAACTTCTGTTGGTACCTGGTCTCAAAGCCAATGCCACGTGGCAGGTCTTGTTCTGGCAGCATCCCCCCCCACCCCGACCAGGGCCATATTCTGACCTTGGTCTCTATTACTGTGTAGCAAAATGCCCAACATTTAGTGCATTAGAGCACAACCAAGTAGTAGGGCCCCAGAGTCTGGGGCCAGGAGCTCTGGAAGGGCTCGGCTTGTCGCTTCCCCCTCTGGCTGCTCATGTGCTGTGGGCAGTGCGGGCTGGGCCGCAGGCATCCGAAAGCTCAGTCGGGCCGGGTCTCCGTGGCGGCTCAAGGCTGGAAGGCGATGCCCGCTGCTCCCTGGGAGGCAGGCTCGCCTGGTGGCCGCAGGGCCCCCTGTGACGGCTGCTCTCGGCCCAGTGGCTGAGTCCAGGCGGGAGCACCGGGAGCAGAAGCCCCCGGGAGTGCATGGATCCAGAGACCGAGGCAGTGGTTGCAGCCTCTCCTCACCTGGACTCGGGGGTCGCGTGGTCCTCTCCCCTGCAGGTGCTTTTTGTTGTGGTGAGAGCCTGGGGTTAGCCCCAGATCGAGGGGAGAAGAATCGGACCAAAGCTCTTGATAGAGCTTGTGGCCATCTTTGATCCATCTATCATAGCTCAGCTCAGCTGTCCCTTCCTGGGGAAGTTGTCTGTGACCTCCCTGGGCAGGTGGAGTCTGTCACGACGTGCCCAGTGCCGCACACACTCTCAAGCCACCAAAGAGCACAGGTGTAATTTTAAACGCGTTTGTGTGATTGACGACACCATCGGCGTCCTCACCAGACTACCTCCTTGAAGCCACAACCTTTACTTTCCCCTAGCATTCGTGGTCTCAGCTCCCAGCCGGGGGCTCAGCAAGCGTGAAGCCTATAAGAAGCCTTCGTCGAAGAATGGACGGATGTGCTGGGAAATCTGTAGGAAAGCTTCTGAAAATGTTCCTTCTGCTCCGCAGACTTGACTTGTGTCTCTGTGGTCACTTCCTGTTTTGAGTGACCACTGGCCACGTCTTGGCCATCTCTGTCCTTCTGTTCCGAGCACTGTGCCCGAAACCTTCCAGAGACACTGGCCGAACGTGTACCCAAAAAGCGGCTGCATACTATCACAGCTCCTCACACTGTTGAATTTGTGGAGCCTTCTCTAAAGAGCAGTGCTCTTTCTTCACACCATTTCTGTTTGGTTTCCCTATTTGCCTGTGGGTAAGTTAAAATCTTAACTCATCTTTCCTGTGGGTCCAAAGACCCTAAGTCGTGGTCCACGACCACTTTGCAAGTTCATCCTGCTTCCCACCTGCCTGTGCCCACACACACACACACACACACACACACACACGCCCACGCCTACGGAGTCCAGAACGGACCCACGCTACTCCGTCCACACTTCTATCTCTGCTTAATGGCTACAGTGCCGGAGAGCTGCACCGAGGGCCCCACGGTTTTAAACGACTTCACCGTGAGCTCCCATTGCTTCATCTCAACTAAGAATCTCTTAAAAACTCCTTATCGTGATTACTTCTCTTGTCGCAGCGACTTCTTTTTCTTGGCATATGAATGTTATCTTTGCATATCCACGTCTACGAAGATTTCCATCTATCTGTAGAATATCTCTTTATTCCTAGTATCAGATACCCTAAGCTACAGATGTGTTCGTGCTCCCCGCACTGTCCTAGCAAAGGTGCAGGAACAGTATCGTTATTGCTGGGCTGTGGCCTTGAGACTTCCATCGCCAGATTCTGACCCGCTGCTGTGTTAGGAGGGCTACACAGTGCTTGTCCCCGTTACTTGTTTGGGGGGCGGGGGAGAGGCTATTAAGAATGCCATGGTATTCATTAATTGTTGTTGACACTTAAAACTTGAAGCTATCTGTAGGATCCAGTTAAATCACTGAATTCGAGCCCCATCAGGAGGTTCTGCTAATAAGAAATAATGTTGTTTTTCCCTATCCTATCTCATTCTAGCCTGAACTTAAGCTATCCTTTTCGTACCCTAATTTTGTATCCATAATATTATGGTATATATAATATATAGTATATATTATGTTTTTATTTAGATATAATCTGGAATGTGTATAGTCTATCAACAGCCCTACTTATTATATATATAATCTAAAATATATATAATCCCTAGTTTTTACCTCTATATTTATAGATAGCATATGTATAATTACATGTAATTATAAATAATAAAATTATATGTGAAATTATATATCAATATAATTATTATATATTATATGCGTATATTAAAAACAGTAGGATTTCTCCCGTTTTTTGGCCCTCCTCACATCTATACAGCCAAGGAGTCTCCTGATTCATTTTTGTGAGTTATAAATGAGGCTTGTTTTCACATTAAAGAGCTAGATGTATTTAGCTCACGCATACGAAGTTGTATAAACAAAAAATATACCAATAAACATGAACCACTGAAAATTATTTGCTGACCCTGGGGAGAGGTATGAGCCTCGCAGTACAAACCCTGCTTTACTCAGTGACCGGAAGGGACGGCCGTGTGGCCACCGAGGGCAAGGGGAAATGAGAAGGAGCCGCCCTTTGCCCTCGAAATGACAGGTGTGCTGTACAAATTTTGTTTGTACATTTAAAGCATTTATCTTCTGTTTCCATTGCTAGGATGCCAACAGCTGTAATTAGAGCTTTCTTTCATGTTTCGTGGTGCGCATATGTCATGATAAAACATATATATTCTCCCCGAAGAAATGAGTGTTAGAAAACCCCAAAACTGCATCCATGACACATCCAGGGAGTTGAGGTGGGACCCATGTCGCTCTGTGTTTTGTGTGGGTCCCAGCCCTCCTTTTACTTGGAATGTGTGCCCTAACTTGTGAGCTGAACCCTGCCTCCCGCCATCCTCCCAGGGATTTAGGAGGCAGGGGGAAGACAGGGACACACAGTTAAGGCCAAATTCCTCCTGCTTTCACACCAGCGTCTGGTCGGAGACAAACCAAATGTCTGAAGAAAGGGTGACATCTGGCAAAATTAGTTATGAAAAGTATTGTTTGTAGATCCGAATTCCAAGTAGTTCTTTGTATCTATGACCAACCCAAGTAGCTTACACAGATATCTTGTAGCTTACACGTTTTTTAAAAGAGGCGTTCATTAAAAAGAGTAAAAATAAATGTGCATAGGGAAAAATGAGACCCGCGTTATTTATGTTATTTCTTCTCCATGGAAATAATGAATGCTAGTCCTGAACTTGAAAACATCAGCTAATCTGATCAAAAATTTAAATTATAAAAAACTTCAGTGTAGAGGTAGTGTAATATTAAAAATAGGGGACACGCAGTGGGGTCCACCTCCCAGGGCAGGCGCGGCCCCGGCCCCCACCCCGGGCATCCCGCTCCCGAGCATCCCGCTCCCCTGGGCATCCCGCTCCCCCGGCCCCCGCCCAGGGGCATCCCGCTCCCCCGAGCATCCCCGGCTCCCCCGAGCACCCCCCGCTCCCCGCTCCCCGGGCATCCCACTCCCCCGGGCATCCCGCTCCCCCGGGCATCCCGCTCCCCCGGGCATCCCCCGCTCCCCTGAGCACCCCCCGCTCCCCGGGCATCCCGCTCCCCCGGGCATCCCGCTCCCCGGGCATCCCGCTCCCCCGGGCATCCCGCTCCCCCGGGCATCCCGCTCCCCCGGGCATCCCGCTCCCCGGCCCCGCGTGCAGTGCGGGCGCGGCGCCAACAGGTGGCACAAATGCATTTGGCTCGCGCCGCGCGCCGCTCCCGCCGGGAGCCCCGGACACTCGGACCCTCGGACCCCTGTTCTCCCGGCCGGGCGGCCACGCTCGCCCTCACTCGGCCGGGGCCGCACCCCGGGCTGGCGTCAGGGTCTGGGCCTGGGGGCGCGGTCGGGGCGACCGTGGTGTCCAGACGCGGCTCCGGGAGGCGCGCCCTCTGCTGGCCGCCCGCGGACTGTGCGGCCTCAGCGGGCGCCGCTCTCCCGGCCTGCGGGCGGGGCTGCGCCGGGCGGGGCAGGTGCGGGCCGGCAGGTGCGGGGTCGGGCAGGCCAGCCCGGGGAGATGCGCGCTGGGTTGGTGCGGGGCCGGGCAGGTGCGGGGCAGGCCAGCCCGGGGAGATGCGCGCTGGGTGGGTTGGGGCTGAGCCGGGACAGGCCAGCAGCTGTGCGCTGGGCAGCGCACTGGGCAGGTGCAGGGCTGAGGAAGCCAGCCTGGGCAGGGGAGGAGCTGGGCAGGGCCGGACTGGAGCAGGGTTAGTCTGGGCAGGTGCAGGGCCAGGCTGGGGTTGGGGAGGACTGATCGTGGGCGGAGGCTGGTCTGGACGGTGCTCTGGCTCTGGGCAAGGCCTGCACCCCAGGAATTCCCTGTAGGAGCCCCAGCACTGACCAAGGATCCGGAATCAGAAGCTCCTCGTTGTTCTTGTAAGTAATTATTCGAGGGTTCAGTTAAACGGCTGCCCCCGTCTCTCCTGGCGGTCCGGGGAGCGTTGAGAGAGCCCCCCACCGGCCCCTCCCCGTCTCTCCCTTCCGGAAGGCTCCTGTCTGAGCCGCATGTGCGGGAGGGAAGGCAGGCCTGTCACTTCAGAGGTTCCAACCCACTGGAGAGGAGCCTCGCTTGAACCTGTTTTTAACGCGTCAAATCACAAAGTCACTTCCCGGCAATAAGGTGGGAAGGGGTTACAGGCTCCCCGGGGTCCTCAGGCAGCTGTGCCGCCGGAGTGACAGCTTCGTTTCCGCCACAGCAGGCAGCCTGCCGTCAGCCTGGGCCACCCCCTTGCCGGTCCCTGTTAGCAGGGCCTCCTGTGTGGAGAGCCCCTCGCAGCTCACCACGTCCCGTCGTCTGCCAGGCCCGGAAAGCCCGTCCCCCCCAGGGGTGTTCGAATGCCCCCTCCCCTCAGCTCACGCCCCGCGGGTTCTAGCTGGTTCTGACAAAGCAGGACCTCAGTTCAGACCTGGCTCGTTTTCCGGCTCTGACGGTCAGCCGCAGATTTGTCCCCTAGAGCTGCACTGTCCTTCCTCGGCCGGAGGGCAGCGGGCGCTGCGAGGTCCCGAGGAGGCCGATGGAGAGACACAGCCACTCGGATACCCCGATCTGTCACAGCTAATAACATGCCTCTACTGGGCCCCACCCTAGGGGCGAGGGATCGAGTCTTCAAGTGACTGGTTTGTCTGGGGCTGCGCGGACCGGCCAGTGTGGGTGTGTCCCAGCAGGTCCCATGCAGGTGACGTCCCGGGCATGTCAGCAGGCTGCAGGTGCTCCCGGAGGGAGGGAGCAGTCAGCCCCCACCAGCCTCGTGCTGGGGGCATGGGACTCAGGACGCTTAAATTCCATCCTGTAGCCAGGAATGAATGCGCGCCGTCTCCCATGGACTCGCTCAGAGATGAGTCCCCAGGGCCCTTGGTTTCGCTTTGGTCCCCATCTTGTGGGCTTCCAAGCCCGACCAGGGTCAGGGCCCCGGAGCGGAGGACCTTCGGAGGAAGCTCAGGTCTCACAGCCCCTGATTCCAAGGCACGATGGAGGTAGTTATTTTAGGAAGAAAGATCTATTCTGGGCGTCTATTAAATAAACCTTCAGATTCTAAAAAATCATTCTTGATCCTACCTGCATCAAAATTATAAGGGCTTTTTATACTTTAACTGTGAGTTACAGGATTTGGGGGGGAAAAGTGGATGAGTAGAAGTTACAGAGGGCAAGAGAATTTGAAATTTCTTCATTGCATCTAAATACAGACAAGTTCATGCACCATGAACAATGAATCTTGGAACACAGAAAAAATAAAATTAAGTTAAAAAAAATAAATAAATACAGACAAGTTTGTGGGAGCGTAGCGCAAGGCTCCGAACGTCACCACAGCTAAGTGAGTATCTGTTGAGTGGAGATCGGCACGTGGTTTTTTCTGAGGGGGTCTCAGAATTTATGAGCTTGACATTTTAAGAAGTCAAAATTTTAGCTCATTTCAAAACGGTGGAACCTATCTAAAACCGTATTGCCTTCTGGTGGCGGCCCATTCAGACCGAAGTCTGACTTTGAAGGAGCATTGACCTTTTAAGCGTCTCTGGAAAGTGCAACGTACAAGGCCTGGGGACAGCAGTCAAATCTTTTCCCTCTTTAACTGAGACCATTTCAGAAATGTTTTGCAAGGAATTAGAACATTAATTCCAATTATTTTCATAGGAATTGGTAAGAAAAACATGAGAACCAAGTGGAGGAGGTAGGAACAGTCTAATCAAGAAAAGAAATCCAGAACATCCCATACGTGTTTGAAGATGTCCAGCCTCACGGTGAGCAAAGACACACAAATTAATACAACTAAAAAAACCCGAGAAGACCAGTTTTCCCCCATTCCGTTGACAGGCCCTGAGCTTTGTGGTGGCAGCCAGCGCTGGCGACAGTGCCGTGACAACCGTCCTTTTGTGGGCGGGGGTGGTGGACGCGGAGGCCGGTTCGGCGTCCCTGGAGAGCACGTTGGCAGCACTCACCCAAAGTGCTCCACGGAGCGGCTTGGACCTTGTGATTCCCCTTCTAGGAGGAGGAAAAAATCCCGAGGGAGCCAGAAAGTGGCACAAACATTTACGTAACTGCAACCACAGTATAATCTACGTCAGGGAGAGGCGGGAAAAGACCTGTCCGTGGTATGTGCTATGGTGAGAAGAATAAAAATAAAAATTAAAAGAAAAGAAAAGCAAAGCAAAGACCCGTCCCGTGAGAGTCGGGATGCTAAGGGGGACGGGGCCGGGCGCCGGGGGCCGGGCATCGCGCTCGGGCGTTAGCGGGAGACTGCCCAATGCCGGGGTGCTGCAGGGAAAAACAAGACCGTAAATTGTAAAAACAGGACGCTGAAAGAAGCCCACGTAGGTATTTATCTACATATAAATCCATACTTATATACGGTTTTTGTAAATTTATCAGTGTTCTATTTATAAGATAAAACTACGTACATGCACAGGTCACATACGCACGTTTTCAGAGGCTAAGAAGGAAAAGGAGACTGCGGTAGAGGTGGGGGCAGGGGTGCCTTCATGAGGGGGCTTAACGGTCAATTCAGGGAGGCTCGTTATTGGACCCGTTCCATGTTTTCTAAAGGTAGGTTTTGCTTTCATAATCACAAAACATAATCAAGGTATTTAGCCAAAAAGCAACATGCTCCCCGCACCCCCCGTCGCACCTGCCCGGACAGTGTTGTTAGGAAATGGTGAGTTTGAATATCGCGACGCCGGGCCCCCCTCCTTGACAGCAGCTCGCCCGGCGCCAGGGCCCCCGCAGGGCTCCCGCCCACACGGCCGCCTTTCCGGGGACGCACGCGGGGGGCCGTGCCGGGAAGGTCCCTGCCGCTGACACGGCTCAGGGCGTGCCTCTGTCAGCACAGGAGCACCTGCAAATCGGCCGGATCGATCACAGAGCCGCAGCGCCTTGTACCATTCCAGAGAGTGCCCACTCCTAGGGGGGTAACAGCGACGTCTGGGGGCTGGTCACAGCTCGGCCGCTGGGCTGAAAGGTTGACCAAGGGGTCACCTTGGGAGGGAGGAGGAGGAGCACAGGTATTTAGCCGACCTGCCAGAGCGGACCTATTTTAACATGGGTCGGGGGTCACGGGTCCGCTGTTGGGGTGTCCCTGCCCGTGTGTGCGAGTGTGAGCGGTGCACGGAGACTTCTGAGCCCCGGAACCGAGGACAAGCGGCCCCCCGCCCCCCGAAGCAGGACTCGCTGCCGCGGTTCCTCTGCATCCAGGGTGCTCGCGCCTGTGGACAAGGCAGATGGTGGGCGTGGGGCTTCCTCAGCTGACATCTGCCTCTGCCCGAAAGTCGGGGACGGTATCTGTGCCTCGTGCTGCCTGTGGGAACTGAACGGGAGAATGTTCACGAGGACAGAGCCCAGCACGCGGGCCCCCCTCCAGGTCCCGTGCACACCCCACACCTGCCCTTGTGCCCTAGTCTACTGTCGTGGGCTTGCATTCCAGTGTCTCTGGTGGCCTCAAGTTCCAGCAGAGCAGTGGTCACGTCCCCTTGGACTAGCACCCTCGTGTCGCAATGTAGTATCTGACACACTCAGGAGGGAATGTTTGCTGACAGCCCTGGGAGAGGGGGACCCTGTCCGTCCGACTTGCTCCGGGATTCACTGAGTCTACAAGTGTCTGGAACCATCCAGGCCCAGGGAGAGGCCCCATTCCATCTGCCCCACGCTCCGCGTGTGAGGAAATGAATGGTTAAGTCTGCGTCTTCCTGGGTAACAAATGCTGGCGTTTCCCCTAAAGTTCTATGGGAAACTGAAATATGAGCCAGGATAAGCGAACCGAGCCTGGGGCTTGGAAAGAGAATTGAGACACAATTAGAGAACGATTGAAATCTGTGCGTGTTAACGTTTAACCATGCTATTTGTTTCATAGACCGTGACTCCTGAGATTTCCCTGGGCCAGTTGTGCGTCCCTCCATGAGTCAGTCTGCTTCCCGCTGGAGGGATCAGCGGTTGTGCCCCGAAATTGCCCCGCCCGGGCTCAAGCCTGCCTCAGCCACCTCGAGCACGTACCGTCTTTCGGTGACATCCGGGCTGGAATCGGGAGTCAACTGAATCCAGCTAAGGGCAGAATCATAATAACAAACGCCTTAACCATTTCATTTCCCTTTAAAACAAATGTTTGGCACCAACCTGCTAATCTTTCAGTGTGGAGTCAGGATTTTTCTCTGAGAATAACTTTACGGGAGTTGGGCAGCTCTCTCTCCCCTCCCCTGTACATATGTAGAGTATATTGATTTCAGCTTAGAAGTTGGGTTTCCTTCCATTGGGTCAAGAACATGAAAACATTTTGTACAACAACTTGAGTGAAGAATCCTTCTAGATTCCTTAGAGATTGTTCCAATCTTTCATGGCTATTTCATCCAATATTGATTTCATAGGAATTATTGTAAGTCACTTTTCTTGCTAGCAAATATTTCCCTCGCATTTAACTCGGTTTTCACATTCACGAGGTTGCGTAACATTTAATTACTTTATATATTTATTAAAGAAATATGAGTGGCGTAAGCAAATTTCGGAAAAACTGAATATGCCTTTTGGAAAGTGCACAAGGCAAGTGGTGGTAGAGATGGACATGTGCGTGACACGCAGCCTTTCCGCTAAGACACGGTCCTGGGCGGGATTGCGGAGCGTGCGTGGCTCGAGCTGAGAGCTGGTGTGAGGAAGTGAGCCAGCAGGCCACCATGGCTGAATTGTGCTCCCCCGCAGTATATGCTGAAGTCCTAGCCCCACGACCTCAGAATGTGACCTTATCTGAAAATAGGGTCTTTCCAGAGGTCGTTAAGATGAAGTCACTAGGGTGAGCCCTAATCCAATATGAGTGATGTCCTCATAAGGAGGGGACATTTGGACACAGAGACAGCCACACAGAGAAAGGACAATGGGAAGCGACACACAGAGAATGCGTTGTGAGCAAGGACGGAGGGCTGGCGGGGGGACTGGGAGCAATGCAGGTCGTCCGCAGAGGACCAGAGGCCGTGAGAGGGACCGGGAGCCCCTCATGGCCACACAGGAAACCAGCCCTGCACATGCCTCCATCTACGGTTTCTGCTCCCGGACTGGGAGGGAATGTATTTCTGCTATTTTCAGCGGCTCAGTCTCACTGGTTCCTCTTCGTCTTCAAGGCTCAGTTCTTGGATGTCTTTGTCTATACTCTTCCTCTCTCAAAGATCTCGTTTGGTCTTGTGACTTAAATAACATCTAGAGACCAACAACCCAGACAGTCATGCCTCCGGTTTAGACCTCACTCCAAAACAAGACCCATATAACCAACGGCCTGTTTGACACCCTTGCGTGGAACCCCCCCTCCCCTTGCTTGGAGTTCTGATAAGCATCCCACTAAACATGGCCAGGTCTGAGTAGATTTCTCCCCCAAACCCACTCTGCCAAAAAGAATTAAGGGGAGTATCATGGGGTTATTTAGGGCCAGAACTCCGAAGTGTGGAAGTTAGTGCCTCAGAGAAAAGCTGTGCTCACTCTGGCACTTTGGAGTTTCCTAATGGAATGATTGGGTCCCAACCAACTCAGCCTAATGTGAAATCTGCTGGTGGTGAGCTCTGCCTGTGTGTACCATAATCCAGGAAATAGAATAGCCTGGCTCTGGGAAAGAGAAACAACATAGGGAACATAAGGAAACATTGACAATAGCTCTAATATTCGCAGAGAAAATTAAACAAGATATTGCATCTTTTCAATAATCAAGAAGCAGGGAACTTATGCTAGAACACAATGACCATGAACTTCAAATTTCCAAGAAAATGTTTTCCCTGTAGAATTGTATACCTGTGGAGGCAGACACCCCTTTGCCCGCCTATACCCCGCTGCAATGAACTCTCCTGAGCAGATTGATGCTTCCTAGCATGACACTTGCAAATCTTTGCCAAAGGGCTTTCTCTGGTTGAAAGGGCCAACCTTGTGATTGGGTAATTAGAAGTTCCAGGCACTTAGCATTCTTAGGAGAAGCCCTCTCATGATGCCTGATGGGGTTCTTTTGGCTAATTACTCTGATTGAGATAACTTGGAGGATGTACCTATCAGTCTCTCCGAGGTGCTCACTTGCTTAAGTGGTAACCTACACACTAAGGCACACGGTGCCTTACCTACCAGAGCTTCCTGGGAGTCCTGCCGAACGAACTGCAGTTAATGCCTTGACTCAGGCTCCCAAGTCTTAGATATAAATCAAACTATGAGAATAGTGTAAATAAAGTGTAAATGTGTAAGCATTCTTTGCTTATGTCCCACGCACTAAAACTTTGTTAGGATATTACTGGAGGAGGTACTCCAACACAATAAAGTGGAAATCAAGAAGACACGGATCAGGAAGAACAGTGGATACCACCCAGAACACTGAGAAATGTAAGTCCCAGGATGATAGACCTAGAGAGCAATAAGCCCCAGAGAACAGAGGTCTCCAGGAGGGAAGTCCCTGTGGAGAAAAAAATCATGATCGTGGGAGATTTCATTGATTTGATACTGCCTTTAAAATATTAGATTTTAAGGACAAGGAAAAAGCAATTGATGCAAGAAAAACAAGGCAATTAGAAACTCCAGAGAAACCAAAAAGCTATAAAAGGAAGGGAATATACTTAAAACATATGAATCCATTTTGCAATTAATAATGTACAAAGTTCATAATGTAATGTAGTTCAATGATCTTCCAAGCTTTGGGATTAATCAGAAAGAAATCAGAGAATATTTAATTATGATTATGGAATAGAATGCCAGTGCTCTCAAACTTGGCAATATAAAAGTAAAATATAAAAGAGAATTTAGGAGGTGGAAGGGAGGAATGACGGGTAAATGAAAACATAGGAGGTGTTACAATCTTGTATTATGAGCTAAGGAAACATTTTGTCCATATTTAATGGAACAAGAAGTAGAATTCCAATTTTATAGTCTAAAGTGACAAAAAGTAATTAACATAGGAGCTGAAAATAATCAGATGTAGAGAGGGAGAGGCAGGGTGAGGGAGTTAAATCTCATCTCCCACAATGGGAAGTCAATAGATAATACCGAAAATGGATATTTCAATAAATATGCTGTAAACATATTATTAAGAGAGATGGAGGTTAAAAATAGCCAGAAGAACTAATAACAAATAATTAGAAGTGGCGTTTTCCAGGGAATGGGTCGCTGGGCTGTGGTGTGAGAGCGTTGTTGCCTCTTAACTATTTAATTTAAAAATCAACATATTAGAGTGTTGTTTTTATAACAGTTTACAAACACAATTTAAAGTTTTGGTAATTTAATAGCCTACAAGGTACCTTTTCCCTGTTTTCACGGTGAGGTTCATTTTAAAGCTAAATCGTACATTGTTTTTAATTGCCTGTCAGTCGGGTGCGCTCCTGCCCCTGACCTTCCCTTGTGATGGATAATTGAGAGCTGACTCTGTAAAGGGACAGGGAGCTTAAAATAACGGCCGTACAGTGAGTGGCACCGCGTCGTGATGGGATAACTAATTCCCAGTACAGAATACTTTCGCAATGACATTTCCCCCCGACACCTGCTTTTCAACGACAAGGAGGTATCTAAAAGGGGAGTGAGTGGCCCATGGAGTGGTTGGTGACACGTGCTGCCCCGTCTGCTGTCACTGAAAGCCCCCCCGCCGCGTTGAAGCCCGCCTGCCGTGTGGCCCATGCCTCTCTCCGGCACAACCTTACGTAATTAAACCTGACCGGAACTACCCTCATTATGGCCCATCTCCTGATAACTGCCAAGCCACGTGGATCCCAGGATCCTGTTGTAACAAGGAGGTCTTGTTCTGCATTTGGCTTTTAACAAATGAGGCGCTGTCCCAAACTGCAGAAATAGACAAAAGGCACAGGTGCAAATCAACCCAAAAGTAGAGACCAGGAAAGGTAATTGAGAAAATCCATGTGCTTCTAATTGTGTGGTGTGACACTGAATGACACGCACCAGTACCGAGGTAGTTCTGTCATCGGAGTTAGCGTGATCTCCGAGGTTCTTAATTGGGTGGAAGTCACCATTTTTCATCACTGACAGGAAAGGGCTGGAGGTAACTTTGGGCTCCTTAGCCCCCCACTCTGGTTTCTGGATGAGACGTCAGGGCCTGCAGAGCTCAGTAAGCGGGTCTTCCCATCCGTCCACGGCTGCAGACCAAGGTCCTTGCGTTATGTCACCGCAGGTGCTTGGACCTTCATTACTCACTCGAAAAGTGTAACAGAAAGCCAGAGGAGACGGAGGGAAATGCTTTGTGCTTTCAGCTGTGCTCTTCCAGGGGCCGAGCGTGACCGCTATGAACGCTAGGGGCAAAGGGTTTCTCTCCCCTGCAACACGGCGTTTTGTATAAAAACGTGAAAGACAGCACACTGGATACGTTATAAAGTCAGAGAGCATTTGTGGACAGGCAGCACGCCGTGCGGTGACGTCCACAGAGCTGGGAGCCACACGGACCCGGCGCCCACCTGCGTTTGGCTTGGGCGGGTGTCCCTCTGTGAGTCTCACCCACGAGCCCAACGTCACAGCCTCGCCAGGAGGGCGGCACTGGCGGGGGCTGGAAGACACCTCTGTGGTCCCCGCACGTCGCGGCAACTACGGAAGCGGCGGTCGAGTGCGGGAGACTTTGGTGCAGGATTAAGCGGAGGGTTGTTGCGCACACGTTTGCCTGGGCCGCGCTGCCCCAGGGAAAGCTGAGCATGACAGCGGGCGGGCTTGGGCAGGCATGGGGCCTAGGACGCGAGGGTCTCGCTAGGCGCCCTGGGAACCAGCATCCAGCCTGCCCCAGGGAAAGCTGAGCATGACAGCGGGCGGGCTTGGGCAGGCATGGGGCCTAGGACGCGAGGGTCTCGCTAGGCGCCCTGGGAACCAGCATCCAGCCTCGCTGCGGACTGGGGCCCACGAGGGGCCACCTCTGGGGACTGGCCGGCGCGTCCTGGAGCTGATTCCGGGAGGACTGAGGCCAGGCCCTGTCCCGCTCCAGCCGCCTGGGGGAGGGCGCGGCTGGCGGCGGCGGCTGCCACCTGCTGCTCCCCGGGGGGGGGGGGGGGGTGGCCTTCTTCCTGCGCGCAGACAGCCCCTCTCGGAGGGAGGACTGGGGGAGGAGTCTGAGCATCCGGTCATGGCAGCCAGTGGCATGGAAACAGGCCAGGAGATAAAGGAACCCCCTCCTGGCTCTGCCTGGGGCTGAAAGGAAAAATCTGGGACTCCCAGCATGTTCCGGAAAAAAAAAAGAAAGTTTTCCCTTTATCATTTTATTGTTTAAAAGAATTATTTGCTTTTATTAGGCAAGGAATACATGCCTATTGTAGAAAATTGAGAAAACACAAAGTTACTGAAATCAACGTGTTCTTTTAATTTTTTATTTAAGTTCAATGTAGTTAACATATAGTGTGTTATTAGTCTCAGAGGTGGAGGTCAGTGACTCATCAGTTGCGTACCATACCCAATGCTCACTCCATCACGCGCCCCCTGTATGCCCATCCCCCACCCAGCCCATCCCCCCACCCCCTCCCCTCCAGCAGCCCTCAGTTTGTTCCCTAGAGTTAAGAATCTCCTATGGTTTGTCTCCCTCTCTGATTTCCTCTTATTTTATTTTCCCTTCCTTCCTCTGTCTGTTTCTTAAAATTCCACATATGAGTGAGATCATATAATTGTCTTTCTCTGACTGACTTATTTCGCTCAGCATAATACTCTCTAGTTCCATCCATGTCGTTGCAAATGGTAAGATTTCATTCTTTGTGATAACTGAATAATATTCCATTGTGTATATGGACCACATCTTCTTTATCCATTCGTCTGTTGAAGGGCATCTTGGCTCTTTCCACAGTTTGGCGATTGTGGACATTGCTGCTATGAACATTGGGGTGCATGGACCCTTTGAATCAGTATTTTTTTATTGTTTGGGTAAATACCTAGAAGTGTAATTGCTGGGTCAGAGGGTAGCTGTATTTTTAACTTTTTGAGAGCTGGTATCCAAAATCTCTAAAGAACTTATTAAACTCAACACCTGACAATAAAAGAATCCAGTCAAGAAATGGGCAGACAACATGAACAGACATTTCTCCAAAGATTAATATGTTAATCTCTGATATTTAGAAACCAACATATTCTTAAGGAACGTTTAACACTAGCATCCTTCTGATTTATCTCAGTAAGATTTTAGCATCAAGGCCATTAATGGAGGCATTGTGAAATAACTCAAGAAGATTTCCTTCTGTCCTGATTCTGCCAGGCATGGAAATTCTGTGTTCCTTAAAAGCTTGAAATGACACAACAGGGTAAAACCCACAACAATTTCTTTTTTTCAATAATAAAAGCACTTAAATATCTATATTCTCTCTGAATTCAGCTATTGCCACCTCCTGTTGGTTTTCATGTGTTGGGCTCATTTCACTTTTTAAATCAGTCTTTAATTTCTCTTTGAATAGTGATTAGGATTTTATTCTTCAAGTTGCATAATTGGTTTTTATTTTAAACTCCTTTTATTTGTTTTTAATTTTCTTTTATTGTCCTTAAACTGTGGTACAAATGAATCATCCAGTAAAATCATTAATGATTGCTTTGAAAATTGGCATACAATTATTTTCTACAAATGTCTGATTATTATTCTGAGGGACAGGGATGTCTTTGTCTTCAGGAAGCAGTTTGCTATACAGCTATTAATTTACAACTTATTTATTACGTTTCACAGACCCTGTTGTTTTTCTCCACGTGATCTGTCCAAGGCAGAGAGATGTGCTCACCTCTCATAACTCTTTTTTTTTTAAAGATTTTATTTATTTATTTGATACAGAGAGAGAGATCACACGTAGGCAGAGAGGCAGGCAGAGAGAGAGGGGGAAGCAGGCTCCCCGCTGAGCAGAGAGCCCGATGCGGGGCTCGATCCCAGGACCCTGAGATCATGACCTGAGCCGAAGGCAGAGGCTCAACCCACTGAGCCACCCAGGCGCCCTCGTAACTCTTGATGCACATTTAAATCTCTCCTTGTATTTCCAGCCATTCCCTTACTCTGATATCTGGCTAACTAAGGTGGATGACGACGGTTTCTTCGGTGCGCACCGCAGGTCTTGTCAGTTTCAAAGACCCCCTTCAGTTATCGGATGCCTGGTCTTGCATCTCGGTCTGGTGACAGTAATGACATAAGGCTGTGGACATTGGACCCCGGTTCTCCATGCCCTCGCTGTGACGGGCTTGTCCCCTCCTGGGGCTCCCGCAGGCTCAGTGGAGACACCGCTCGGCCCAATGACGGGTTCTGACGGGCTTGGCCCATGATGAGCTCTGGTCGCTGAAGGTTACAGTCAAACTGCATGGAGCAGACTGGTTTCAACCCGCACCCTGACGGAGAGCCCCCGCTGAACCCCGGATCCTAAATGAGAGATCCTAACCTGATGAAACTTTAAGGTTGTTCAAGCAGCATTATGTCAACGGAAGTCTAAGGCTTGCTGCTCTCGTATTATTAGAAAGACCTTTGTAACAGACTGCCCGAGTATTAGGTCAGTGTTCTTGTTAGGACAGTAAATTCCCCCAGATTCAGAGCTTGTATGAAAGAGCCCCAGACACACTGAATTTTTAGATGGGTTGTTTTGTTTGTTTGTTTGTTTTTAACTCATTAACTACTTTCTAAATGAAACTGGTGTTTAAGAAAGTCAGTTGGCTTAACTTGAGTTACACCATCCGATCAAAGACCAAAGGAAGGTTGACTCTAACTTTACGGGACTCTTCTGTGGAATGATGGTGCCTGCAAATCAGACTTGAATCCACAGGGGAATTTAGGATTTTGAATTCGTAACTTTCATGTACTCAATGTTCCTTTAAACCAAGTGACCGTAAGCAGCATGTTCTCTGCCCAGAAGACACCCTCTGACGGCAGCAAATCCAGGTGCCGCCCGCGGTCAGCGACGCCCTCCCACCCTCGCCGGGGTGGTCCCGGGAAGGAGGTGGCAGGGTCGTCCCACCGCCGTAGTGCGGTCCCTACGGCCAGGTGCCTGAGGGATGGCAGGGGCGACTCTGATGTTCCCTGCATAGCCACGTGGATTTTTTTTTTTTAACTTTAAAACCATTCTCACAAATTCCTCTAATTCGTTTTAGGTTTAACAAAATATTTTACAGATCAAAGTAATTTTTTTGCTTTCCTCCCTGCTGGCGACTCTCCTGTGTCTCCCCACTTCTTCCTGTCAAACGATGCTGCACGTAAGCCTGTCCTTCAAAAGAAAAGGTGCTCTGCTGACGTGAGAGGGCCCTGCGGCTTGTCACCCAACATGGAGAGACCGCGGACACGCTGGGGGCGCAGCAGGAGTCTCGGGGCCCACAGCGGACAGTGGGGCCGCGGGGCGCTCCCCGCGCCCTGGGTGTCCCTCGGTGCTGCCCGCTGGGGGAAGGTGTGAGCGTGTCATCGGGCTCCTGACGGTCCCGGCAACACACAGCCCGACTGACGGAGGGGGCAGGGGTCCCGCAGAAGGGCTGGGACGGCCTGTGTTGTGTGCCGAGACGTGCTAACCCAAGGTTCTGAGCTCCACCGAGCCCGTGGCCCCCTCGCCTGCCTCGTGGCCGTGGACGGCGACGGTGGCCAGAGTGTCCGTAAGCAGTGGGTGAAATCGGAGGTCACATGGGGCCTGGGGCCCTTTTCAGAGTGAGATCAAAGCTCTCTGGTGGGGAGGAGCTTGCTATGCTTCTCCGGGGTTCAAATTATCAGCAGAGAGTCACTGGTCCCCGCTGGGACTCCCCGGGTCCAGCCAGGCTGTGGGTCAGATTAGCGGCTGATTTGGAGGCGAAAGGTGTTTGTTTTTGCCAGCCCAGTTCTGAGACCCCACAGAGACAAGCCACTTGGAGAAAGCACCTTGCTTCCCCTTCTCCCGTACTTCACATGGCTGCTTTCTTCCCGACCCTGTGGTTGAGGTCGGCGGGGCAGAGCCTCGGTGTGTCCCGTGGGGCTCGGCCCCACGACGGCGAAGAACGAGCGTATTTAAAACCACCGAAGGGGAGGCTTTGGCTGGTTTTCAATTTATGTGGAAAATATTTTTAGGCCACTCTCATGGCCTTCTGCCCCCAGCGCTCACCCGAGCAAGAGCAGCGCCCTGCCACGACGTGTGACCGAAGGCACACTGGCAGCTGCATTTCACTCGAAACTAAGTTGAAGGGGGTTGCTTGTAATCCCACACATTTAGCCGAACATTCTACTGCTTCTCGCAGGTTTGGCGGAGTCCCCGTCGCAGCGCAGCCGACGTCGTCTCATGGTTGGTTTTCTCCTTCATTTTACGACCGGGGCTGAGTCCAGAGCACAGGCTGGCAGGTCACCGTGTGGGACAGCGTCGGCCGGCCCTCGGTGTGGCCCGTTCCCCCCCCAGCACGCCCGCACCCCGAGCCCGTGACCCCGGACACGTGGGCTTTCCCACCGAGAGCAGTTCCGCTGCACCAGCTGGGGGTCCTATGATTTAACTCATTTCCAGCACTTTCTACCTAGCTGGGGTCAGATCCCACAGATTCGGGGTTCAGTCCCAGGAGACACCCCCACTTCAGACACCAATCACAAATAGCAGATCCCCCAGTTACGTGAGACTGGGCTACAAACCGGGGGTTCCCAGGACCCCTTTTCGGGTTCGATTAATCCGCAGGATTAGCTCAGGGACCGCAGAGGGGCAGTCACCGACATTTACCGGCTTAGTAAAGGACGGGATAAGGACACAGGAGAGCAGCCGATGACGAGACGCAGAGGGCGAGCCCCGGGAGGGTCCCGAGCCCGGGAGCTTCTGTCCCGTGGAGCCGGGGTGTAGGA
>CM052895.1:132385283-132407012 GCA_028534135.1 Potos flavus | reverse complement strand
CTCTGGGCTTCCCGCCCAAGCAGGGTGGGCATTTAACTCCCATTACAGGGAACCAATAACCCTATCCCATTACAGGGAACCACTAACTCTATCTCTTGTCCTTTAGTGACCCCACGAAAGATCTACAAAAGGGTCACGAGAGGGAAGTACCTTCCGTCCGATATTCTAACCAATGTTATGTTGCAAATGCTAAATTTCGGGGCAACTGTCATTGGAAAAACTTACCAACTGGTTGTCAGAGCCACTGGTGAATTTCAGCATCCAGTACGAGGTTGGCGGGGGGACGCTGGGAGGCGGAGTGACCCTCACTGTCTGTTTTTCGAGCATGTGTACCCCCCTCCCACCCAGAATGAAATGAAAATCTCCAGTTGGAAAAGAAGTGGGTGGGCTCACGAGAAATAGGCGTGTCCTCCTGAATAGATTTCAAGTGAAATTCTACTTTAAATAAACCCAGGAGAGATCATGCACTCCATCGGGCTTTTCTCCTGTCCTCCCGGATCTCCTCTCCGCTCCCACGGGGACAGGCATCCCTGTTTCGGGCCAAGATGAAAGGACGCCCGGGCCTCTGTCCGAGCACCACGCTCCCTGAACGGTGCGGCCGCAGGAGGAACCGTGTGGTGTCGGATCCTCTGCCCCTCGGCCCTTCCAGGCGCGCTGTCCGCGGCTCCTCACCCGTGCCCGCCAGTCCCCGGGTCCCTGGGCCCCGTCCTCTCCCTCACGGTACGTCCCGGACGGAGAAGCTCGGGGCTCTGATGTGCGTGGTGCGGGCTCACAGGACACGTCCCGGTTTGAGCAGCCGTTTACGAGGCCGCCTGTGCTCCTCTCCGGGAGCACCCCTGTTCCTGCTCCTCGGAGGCGCTGGCAGAGTCCGGCTGCCCCGTTCTTGCCGCCTGTCCGATGGGCCCCCTGCGGCCCCGGAGGCCCACCTGCGTCGGCGGGTGGAGGTGCTCTTCTCGTCTGAGCCCTCCTCCTCCTCCTCCTCCCGGGTCACCTCTGAGTCCTCGCCGCCGTCGCAGGCTCGCGCAGCAAGGTCGAGAGGCTGAACGGGAAGGTCCCGGGGACCGGCCCATTTACGACGGGCAGCCCTACCTCCGTCTGCACACTCACTTCCCGCGAGCCACGTGCCGTCTCCCCCCGCAGGTCCTGGGCCCGGGCTCAGGTCGAGGACGTCTCGGGGCGGCGTTGTTCCGCCCGCGTAGCCTTTGGGCGAGCGACGGGGTAAATGCACTCACCTAGCTGTGAGGTCCTTCTGGTCCAGCGTGTCATCCAAAGCCCTCGTTTCCTTGTTGATCGTCCACTTAGATGACTTGTCCATTACTGCGAGTGGGGCGTTCAAGTCCCTACTCTTACTGTATTATTATCAATGAGTTTCTTCGTTTATTGTTAACTGACTTATATATGGGTGCTCCCAAGTTGGGGGCATAATTATTTACAATTGTTGGATCTTCCTGATGGATAGGCCCCTTCATTATGACACTTCACAATCCTCGCTTGCCCAGTAATTCCACAGAAAGGAGTTCAACCTCATTTTTTTAAACCAGGGACATGCAAATTACGAGAACACCAGACGGATTTTAGAGGAGCAAAACCTCAAGACGACAAGGCCAGGCTGGGAACAGGGGCCACGGCCGCTCCGGGTGCCGCTCCGGGAGGATGGACCGTGCAGCCTCGTGCAAACGTTTCAGCGCTTCCGAGTAAAACTCATGACACACTCAGCCGCGGTGCTGCTGCCCGTTTACCCACCAGAAGCGAACCTCCTTTTGGCAGGAGGGCTCGCCCAAAGTTCCCAGCAGCTGGATTCACGAGGGCCTCCAAGAGAAAGAACCCAGATGCTCACAAAGAGAGAAGGCGGCAAACTGGCCGTGTGTGCCTACGACGGACTGAGAAAGGGGCAGCGAAGGGACAGCCCGCCCCCCACGCGGTGACCTGGGCACAGCCGACCGCCGCGGAAGGGCGCGGACCTTCTGCAGCAGGTAAGACTCCTCTACTGTGACAAATATCAGAGCCGTTTGCTTCATGGAGGAGGAGGGCTGGCTGTGAGGCAGGGGAGGGGATTTCCGGAGGGGCCGGGAATGCTCAATATTTTTATGGGTTCATGGCTGCGTGAAGCTGTCAAGCTCCATCAAATTATACATGTAGGGTTTGTGCACTTTGCTGTATGTAAATTGTAAGCAAAAACAAAGAAAGCCGGCAAATATCGAACTCTGGGCACAAGACTGCTTTTATCACTTTTGTGGGTAACATACCCGAAACTCTTTTTTGTGCCTATTCTAGGCCTCGGGAAGGAAGGGCTATCTCGAGGATCATGGAAGCCAGTGCGTCTGTGCTGGTGGGGCTACAAAGGTGGGAAAGCAAATCATGAGGTTGTGTTCAGACTGGAATTAGGGGCGTCATCAGCAAGCTCATGATTGCATCTTTAGAGTCGGAGAAACGCAGACACGGATTTACGCACCTGACCCCACGTCCTGTCTACTTCCTTCCTGGCTTTGTCTGCCGAGAGTCCGAAGGTGGGGACGCATCTGTGGCCGTGAACGCTCCTGTCACTGGTCTCAGTTTTCGATCACTTTCTCTCCCGGAAAGAAACAGGGAGCTCGTAGAACAGACGGACGGACCCGGCCTGAGGCCCGGAGAGCCCAGCCTTCTTTTCCAGGAAGCCCGAAACGGCCCTCAAATCAGGACTCCTCCAGTCATGCCTTAGTTATTTCATGACGTTAGTTGCCTAAAGCAACAACTGCTTACCATGGCCCACGCTCCACGGGGACTGGCGGGATGGGAAGGTCCTCACGCGGGGTCTCTGGTAAGGCGGCAATTAGCTGCCAGCTGGGGGGTTGGAGATGGGTTGTTCCCACGGGACGCAAACACCACCGTGGCTTTCATTCTCAGGCTGGTGGACTCGTGGCCAGTACCCAGTGGCCACAGCAGAGGACTCACATCCACGTTCAAGAGGAAGGCAGGGGGAAGAGACGTGTCCGTGAGCTTGGGCCTGTCCCTTTTCTAAAGAGCAGGGAGGCACCTGGAAAGGCCCCAACAGCTTTCCTCTGCCGCGGCTTGGCTAGAGCCGGCGTCGCGGAGACTCGTAGCTGCAGGCGATGTGGGTCTTTCAAGGGTTCTCTGTAACGGGGCGGGAAGACGGAAGGAGGACCCATCGGTGGCCCCGGGGGTGACCAACAATGGGGACTGCCTCGTCCGACAGGTGAAGAAGATAGTAATATTCCTAACACGTGTGACAACGTGGACGGACCTGGAGGACAGAGTGCTGAGGGAAGGAAGCCGGACGCAGAAGGACAAACAGCATGACCCCGCTTCCAAGAGGAATCGAAACCGGCCGGACTCGGAAGCAGACAGCGGGATGGTGGCCCGGGGTGCCGTCGTGCGGGAGGACGAGTGTCGCAGACCTACTGTGCACAGAGCCTGCGGTTTGCCCTCCTCGTTCCTGTGCTTGAACGTTGGCCGAGAGGACGGATTGCACACCAGGCAGTAACGATAACGGCGACAGCGTGGCGGGAAGAAACTCAGGCAGGAGACGGACGTGTTCGTGGAATAATGATCGTGAGGGTTTCACGCGTGTCTGTCCGTCTCCAGACGGACCACTCGTGTCCATTAAATGTGTGCAGCTTTTTGATGTCGGTCAGACCTCTATAAAAGGGTTTTAAAAAAGCCTCGTGGTTTTATAAGGATGAAAATACGGATAATGTCAGCGAGCGCAAACTGCAGCGTCTGACATTAAAAACTCTTGTTAGGACACATCACGAATCAATAACAAACCAACACAAAAAGCACACTGAGGACCGGCGTGGTCCTTCGTCAGAGCGTAGACCCCTCGCTCCCATCGCGTGTTCTGGGGTCGTGCCGGGGAAAGCATCTCGTTTTCTGACTACTGCTCATTTTAGTGCCGCTCCTCTGACACTGACGTGGCATCTGTCTACACTCCTCCGGATACGCTGGGCTGTCTGGAAGGAGGCTTCGCGGAGATGAGGGGCGCGGGGCGTCCGCCCGTCTCGCCCCCGCTGTCTGCTGGTCCGGGCGCCACGCCTGCCCGAGCCGGCCACGCTGGCAGTGAGACCCGCCGGCTCACCTCGCGGCCTCTTTCTCGCTGCGACGCGGGGCCTCGGGACGGTTCCGCGGCGTGGCCCCGACTGCACTCGGGGCTCCCGGAGGGTAGGCCACCTGTCTGGATGAGGGCGACTTGACAGTATCCCCAACAGGGAGCGAGTGGAGCTGGAGAAGCCGCCTTGAAAAGTAATAGTGATTTAACAGGGATTAGTTCTGTTTATCCAAGTGGAAAGCTTTTCCACTTGGGCATATTCTTTTTAGTTATCGTGTTTTCCTTTCTCAAAAGAAAAATCTGTTATGCGGAATTTGCAGTTTAATGAGTTTTCTGCTTACGCCAAGCAGGAGGGGGCCGAGGCAGCCCGAGGAGGATTGTCAGGTTTCCCAGCCCGTCCGAGCGAACGAAGCCCGGAGATTTCCCACACTGATGGCTCTGCAAGGGATCCCGGGGCCCTGCTCCCAGGGGGCCCGTGCTGGCCGGGCTGCTCCGAGCGACGCGGCAGCCAAGTCCGAGGCTTCCTGATCCCGGCATCCGCACGCACGCTCTGCTTGCCAGGGGCAGCTGGGGGGCCGGGGCGGGGGGTCTCTGCGAGCCGGCGCCCCGATGCGCCAATCCGGGATTCTCTCCAATGGCGTCCACTGGGTTTTCTGTTGGGAGCGAGTTTGTTTTCCCTTTCAGTTTGGCAGCACACGTACTGCACGCACATCCAAATTCTATAAACATTGGAGAGTAACACGGGTTTGCTCTTTTCAGACAAGTCTTAAAGGCTATCTGGAGAGGCCTCATTTCTTCTTTCTTTCATTTTTTTTTCTCTGCCCATAAAAGGACAACAAAAGAAAAAAGCAAAGCAGAAGAGAGGCTTCTGGAACTTCCTGCCCATGACCATTGGGCTGCTTCCTGGGTGTGGGGACATCGGGGGCAGGCGGCTGTGACCTTGTCCCGGGGAGGGGGCTTCCCCTCCCACCCAGGCCTCCCTCTGAGGGTCCCCCTGAACTCAGGACCCCTGTAGGGGTCCCCTCCCCAGGCTCCCTGCCAAAAAAGATTATTGGGCCAGATAAAAAGCAAGATTCAGCCCTATGGTGTCTGCAGTAAACTTTTTTTTTTAACATAAAGACACTGATAAGTTGAAAATACACCAATAGAAAGATACATGAAATATGAAAATACTAATTTTAGGGTGGGTGGTGCGGTGATGAGACTCCAAGTCAAATTAAGCTACAGAACAAGGTCGGGAAGAAGAGGGGCAGCTGGCCGAGAGGACCCACAGCCCTGAGTGTGTACACACTTCCCCACAGACCCGCACGAGGCAGGAGCCCAGCCGACAGAGCTGAGGGAGGACCACGCAAGTCCACGTTTATGTTTGGGAATTTCGACGTGCTTCTCCGAGGACTTAGTGGGACACGTGGGACACGTGGACAGGAATCGACGCGGAGGTGGGCACATGAGCGGGGCTGTTAGCTGACCGGATCCACCTGACTCAGCACACACGCCGGACAGCAGAGGGGAGTGTGTCCCTGAGGGACGCTGGCCACGAGGAGCCACGCGCTGGGCCACAAAACAGGTCTCACTGAACGCGAGAGGGTCAGACTGCACAGAAACCGTGCTCAGACGCGAGGGGCATCTGTTAGAGACTCTTACCGTGAAGTTAGATCCGTGCGGCCCCTGTGCACAGAGCGTAAGCTCATCGGCCCCTCGGAAATGTGAACTCAAGCCGTAACGACATACCCCCAGACGTGCACCGCAGGGCCCAACACCGACGTGACCGCCTCGTGAGCGGGGGAGGGCGCGGAGCAGAAGTGCTCGCGGGACCGTTCAGAGGGGGTCTGCGGCCCTGGCCATCGCTGAGCGCATGCCCAGCAGATGATGCGGTGCTTCTGTCCGAAACCACACAAACGCTGGTCCTCGCAGAGGCTCACGCACGGATCTCCCTGAAGTTTCAGCTGTGATACCCCAACCGTGGACGCCACTCAAATGTCCTTCAAGAGACGAGGAAACAAACGGTGGTAGAGACATAGGATGAAATACTACTTAGCAATACAAAGAAAGGAACTCCTAATACCGACAGGGGAATGGATGAATCTCAAAGTCATTACGCTGAGTGAAAGAAGCCAGCCACAAAAGGGTACATGCAGAATTCGGGAACAGGCAGTTGTGGGACATCAGTCAGTGGGCTGGGGGAGGGGAGCAGGCTGAGAAGGGGCTCAGGGAGCTTTTGGGGCGGCGGGGGGGGGTATGGTATCTCTGTCCCGCGATGGGTGCACGGCTGTCAAATCTCCCTGATCTCAGGGTCCTGGGATGGAGCCCCGCATCGGGCTCTCTGCTCAGCGGGGAGCCTGCTTCCCCCTTCTCTCTGCCTGCCTCTCTGCCTACTTGTGACCTCTCTCTCTGTGTGTCAAACAAATAAATAATAAAATCTTAAAAAAAAAAAAGAACTAGTAACAAGGGCACGAGTGCCCCAGGAGGGGTGCGGGTGGCCCAGCCCCAGCAGCAACCGGGGGGGGGGAGGGTTAGAGACCTTCACTGTCCTTCGTCCTGGGTCATCAATTCTTTTTGTGCAGTTCTTTCTAAATCAGACCTTGAAGAAGCCGAAGAAGAGTTGTAATACATTTTTAAATGTTTTCCTCCTAAGAAACACGAAGGAATCTAAGGCCATCAACCAGCTGCTCTCACTTCTGCGGGTGAGCGTCTTTTTCTCGATTCCAAAGCCCGAGAGGAGAGAGCCCTGGCTCAGAGATGAAGGGGCCCAGGTCCTGGCTGCCGGCGCTCGAAGGACCTCCCTTTCTGGAATGAAGGGTCAGTGTATGGCACGTGGACACGCGTTCAGGCTCTCCACGGCTCGCGGGTGCCCCTGGCACGGGTCGTGGGGAAGCGCCGGCCGGAGTCATGTGGCCAGGCCCGGGGCGAGCCGGCTCTGGAGGCGGCTGGGGTCGCGGGGTGCCGAGCAGGTGGTGTCTGTGCCAAGGTCCTCAGGGCTCCGACCCCATGCTGCGGACCCGGGGCCGCGGGACGCACCCGCCTGCTCCCTGCCCGTGTGTCCGCTGCTGTGCCCACACCGTGGACGGGCCCCGTTCCCAGCGGTCTGACTGGAGGTTTGTCACGGTCCCCCTGGGGGGCACCAAGGCTGTCCAGGGTTCAGGGGTTCTAGCCGGACTTGGGGGAGTCCCAAATAACGACAGGTGACTTTGAGTTTCCCGGCGGGGTGAAGGGCACAGTGACCAGGGGGCTCTCTCATCAGTCCTTACAGCTGCAGGATGTCAACAACAGTGTCACATAAACACTGACAAGGACTTGGCAAAGACGGGGACGTCGGGCGACCCTGCACCTCCCACGGCGCTCCCGGGGCAGTGCTCCACGCCCCCACAGCCAGGCTTCCACCGGGACCCGCGTCCCCAGCGGGAGCTGCTGGCACCCCGCGGTCCTGGGGAGGGACGGGCGCGGGTGCAGGAAGCTTATGTGGACAGAGGGTTTCTTTTCCTTCTGGACATCTCGTCTCATTAACTTCCTGCGCTCCGAGAGTTCTCTTGGAAAGGCGATGCCATGAGCGCGGCGTGTGCCGGCCGGCCGTGGCCTTCGTTGCCGCGTCCCCAGGAGGCATCTGGGCAGGAGACGTGGGAAGCCCAGACAGTGCTTGGTGGCCGCTGGACTCGGAAGCTGGCACGGCCAGGCCCTGCCGACCGGCAGCAGCAGGGAGAGCCCGGAACGTACTTCACGGGCCGGGGCGGCTTAGGGTCCCGGAGCTCGCGGGCGACGGTGGGGAGCGCCCCCGACGGCGGCGGCATCCCCGCACTCTCCGCGCTCGTGGACGGACGCTGCCCCAGGAGCAGCCGGGGTGCGCCGGCGGGGTGGGCAGGGCGGACCCCGCACCTCGCCCAGACCCACTTAGCATCCGGCGGCAGCCCCCCGCCCCGACCCCGGCCACAGGCAAACCTTCCGGGGGTCCCAGAGGCTCCGTCCCGGCTGTTACCTGCCCGTGATTGATGGCCTCCGTCTGGGTGACCCAGGCCATCTTGTTAGGACCCAAACGCTGCAGCTGCTGCGCCGCAGAGATGGGAGGTGTCCTGGGGTCAACAGACACGACGGCCCCCATTTATCTCCCTGGACCCGGACCTGTCATCCGGCTGCGGGGCTTCGAGCGTGTCCGCCCAGCCTGTGCTGCGTGAGAGCAGGGACACTTCCCACCGCCTCCGACGTGTGGCCCGCTGCCCCTCACCCCTGCCTGCTCCCCACCCCGCCTCCGGCCTCTGGCTCATTTCCCGGCTCTCAGAGCTCCCGACCTGCGCTCCGCTGAGAGTATCTGCTGGGTGAGCCTTGGCTGCTGACAGTTGGGTATCTGGGCTCCAAGCAGGAGTAGACTCCAGCTTTTCTGCTGGACCACTGTCCTTAAAAAAGATTTTATTTATTTATTTATTTACTGGAGAGACACCTGAAATCGTGAGCTGAGCTGAAGGCAGATGCTTCACCGACTGAGACCCCTGGTGCCCCTGGTCCACAGTTTGATGGTGATCGATTGTTCCGGCTTTTCTAGCGAGGGTGGTACGTGCCCCAGGGCCGCGCACCCTCCAATCGCTGAAGACCCAGGACAAGCTGTCGTTACCGGGGGTCTGTGACCCTGGCAGCCCGCTCACCTCCTGGAGGGTCTGACCGCGCCCCCTCCCCGCTCAGCCCCGCGAGAGTCTCACCGCACCTCCTCCCTGCTCACCTCCTGGAGGGTCTCACCGCGCCCCCTCCCCGCTCACCTCCGCGAGGGTCTCACCGCACCTCCTCCCTGCTCACCTCCTGGAGGGTCTCACCGCGCCCCCTCCCGGTTTCGCTGGGCCGGGGACGCACTTCTAAGCTCTCTGGGCTGCAGGGCGGGGACGGTGATGTCGTGCCCCTCGCCCTGGCTGTGAGGGTGGCAGAGTCCCCCCGACAAAAGCTGAGAGCAGTGCGTCGTCGGGGAGCTCTGAGATGAGCGACTTCCCCGTGGGTGGGAGTCCCCGAGGACGCGAGACCCTGGGCCTGCGGCGCGCTGTCTCCGAATCTCCCCCTTACGTCCGGAAGCCACACACACACCCCTGAGGGGTCTGGACTTCGGGTGAGTCAAAGCTGGAGCGGATTTCGTTTGGTCCCTCCGCTCAGACACACGCGCGCCCGGCTGGACAGGGGCGTGTGAGAGGGAGGCACGCTCTCGGCGCCTCCGTGTCCCCCGGAGAAAAGGCGGGCGAGGGCGGGAGAGGCGGGGGGCGGGTTAGGACCCGCTTCTCCGCTCCCCCCGCCGCGGGGCTGCGTGGATGCACCCACCGGGGCCGGCGGAGCCCCCCAGGGACACATTCAGCCGCGGGTACCTCCTGTTCCGGCCGGTGTCAGCCCCTCCCCGAGCGCATCTGGGGGGAGGCCGCTGGCGGCCGACCCGCGGGGATCCCGGCGCATCCAGCCCGGGCTCAGGGAAGGCGCGGCCAGGAGCAGACGGATGAGCAGGAACTGCCTGGCTAATTGGAAATCTCTAGACCGCAGCCGGTTCCCCTGGGCGGCGCGTTCCAGTTCCAGGGATCTGAGGTCGTGACCTCTTCTGTCCACACGGCCTCAGGCAAAGCCGCGGCTCTGATAAGGGCGCTGTCCCTCAAGCCCTGACCCCCTCCTCCAGCCCCCGGGAAGATAGACCACCAGCTGTCCCGGTCCCGGCCGGCGCGCAGCTGGGTTGGAGGTCCCGGCACCTGCCGTGGCCCGCAGCCCCTTCTCCACAAAGGCGCCCTCCGCCTCAACCTACCGCCTCCACTCGCTTCCACGGGTGTCCACGAAGAGCCTGCAGCCTTGTCCACGTGTGCGTCCGTGCGGGGCCTCCGTGGCCTGTCTGCGTGGCCCAGCTGAGGCTCTTGCGGCCCTTCCCCGGGCGCCGCGCTCCGGGCCTGCCGTGGGGGGCCCTGCGAGCCTGCACCGGCATCCCTCCCGCAGCTGGAGCTCCCCCGGCCCTTCTTCTAGTGACGGGCGCACAGGCACGTTTGTTATAACAACTTCACAATTCACAAGAATTCCACGATTTATTCTTAGAGTTGAAGGCTTCAAACTATGTTATATTTAATCAAATCCGGTCACACGTTATTTAGGGGGCTAATATCCTAAGCCTAAGTTAACTCTCTGTAAGATACATTTTAACAACTTCCTACTGATTATCCACTAGAACAGGAACATGGACGATTTTCCCGTCCTAAACCCTCAGAGAAACTGCGTTAACTCCGGGAATGTTCTCTTCCCCTCGGGGTGCCGCCGCTTCAGGACACGCATTGGTTTCGGAATACCACCTCATAGTGTTTCAGAGGAACGTGGCTCATTTTTAAACAAGTTCTATTTTAAAACTTCATAAGTGTTTAAAAAGCAATGCATACCTTTTCTATTAAAAATAGGCTCCTTAAACGTGGAACTTTGCTGGGCTGGCTTTCTGACCGGATTACTGGGGCCAGGAAGGCTCAAAGTGCAGGCCGGTCTCTCCTGCACAGGGACAGGGGACACTCTTCTGGTTTCTCAGGATGCGAAGGAGTCACACGGAGGGGGCCACGTGTGCAGAGGTGATGCAGCCCACGAAATCGTGTAGAGGGGACTCTGGGGTCTGGGGCTCAGGGTGTGTCTGCCACTCGGCTAGGGTGAGTTGTATTCTAGCCCCCAGTGAACTGTCCCTGGGGCATCCAGGTCCCGTGAGTTCCCTCCCCGGGGACTCCGAGCTTGTCACTCACTTGCGTCGGGCGGAAGGCCATCAGCAAACACCGTGAGAGCAGGTGCTGGTGAGCCCCGTGCACAGGCTTGCCTGCCTTCAGTGCGGCCCTGAGAAACTGCAGGAGCGTGGTCCTGGTCAGCCTTCGGGGCATGGAAGGCCACATGGAGAGGGCCTGGCCATGCCCAGCGTCCTCCGTGACCCGGCAGCTGGGAAGAAGCCCCACGTGGTAGCCCGAGAGAGACCAGCAGATGGTCCAGCCCAATCGGGAACCCGTAAGAGATCTGCGTTTTGCTTTGAGCACTAGGTTCCCCTGAGTGATTAGGCAGCGTAACTGAGACAGTGGGCATTAACTGAGCTAGTGGGTTTCCTTAAGGTCTATCGAATCAGTTTTGATAATATTTTTTGTGCCGTATCAAAAGGGATACATGCATTAAGAAATCTGAGTGACTTCCCAAAAATTAACCTAAATCCTACTGAATTATGGCCACTTTGGTTTTCATATGATTTTGGCCACCGAACATAATAATGAGCAAACTAAGCTTAGACTCTCACGTCAGTGCTGTGGGAATGCCTGAGTCCTCGTATCTTGAACCACAGCCAACCAGAGGGTTCCGAAGCTGTTGCTGACATTAGAAAGACAGAGACCTGTCACAGAGGTGGGCTAGCTTGGATAGCAGGCCATATTTATAGCCAAGAAGATGAGAAAATCATCGCTGACATTGTGTATGCATAGATTATTGATAACGCCATTGTCTTAAAGACGTGGTGACTTTTGTTTCTTTCACTGACAACTGCGTCGGCAACACCAAGAATATCAAAAACATCTCCTTATCCTACGTTCCAACCTGTTGCCGCGCCGAGGGACGGCGTGAAAGCTCCTTCGTCTCTGGCAATTTTTAATGCCTGCCTAGAGGTGTAGCTCCCTAATTTTTACCTTCCAATTGATATAAAAATTATACAATTAGGCTGCTAATTTATTTGCATTTCTTACTCCACCCCAATCAATCCAACTGAAACGGACGTCCGCCGTGGGCAGCCGCTGAGGGTGGAGGAGTGATGTTCTGCAAATGCGGCACCTCGGGGGAGGCTGACTAGAGCTCAGGCGGTCCCGCCTTGGGGTCCGGGTAGTGGAGAGGCGCAGGCTGGACGCCAGACAAGCACAGAGGGTCTCCTGTGTCCTCGGCTGAGTCCTGATGCTGGAGAAAAACCAATCACCAAAAGGAAACAGAGAGGGCCTGGAATCCACCCTTAGAGCAATTTCAAACATGTCCAAACGTCCAGGAAACGGCAGGAGGACCGGGAGCCCACCCACCTCACTCAGTGAGACGCGTGCTACAAAACGGAAGTCTCGAGCAGAATGAGCAGACGTAAAACACAGTCTCTGAGGCAGAAAACGCATGCGGCGGTGCTAACAGCACAGTGGTGACAAGAGCTAGTGGAAGGAGAGTTCAGTGACGTTGAAAGCGGCAACAGAAAGTATTTTTACAGGAAAAAATAGAAACAGCATCACTAAGCTTCAGAAAATATCACATACCTTAAAATGCATACACAATGATGATGGGGGCATCACAAAATATTTCCAAAATTATGGCTGCTAATGTTCCAAATTTGACAAAAGGTATAAACCCGGAGATGAGAGAAGCTCAGTAAATGGCAGGCCTCCGAAACATGAAAGAGACCTCGCCCCGTCACGTGGTGACCGAGTTGCCGATCCAGTGATGGGACACAGTCTCCAAAGCAGCCAGAGGACAGAGACGCACTGTGCGTGGAAGAATGTGGTTGGAGTGATGGAGAACACACGTCAGAAGACGATGCAATGCTCTCCTTCATGTGCTCAAAGGAAAACAAACTGTCAAATGAGAAAGCTTATACTCCAGAAATGGAGAAGTGTTGCAAATGCATGGGGCGACCTCACGAGAGAGAGAGAGGGGAGAAGGAGCTGACTGAGCAACTTTGGAAATAAGTACCTGAGCAGCTAAAACCAAATAGACCCTGCACAGCGCTGTCCTCCAGCTGACAAGGTTGTCGCCACAGGGGAACCAGTTAATAATTCCGGTGCTGCCACACGTGCTCGCTGGGACTTATAACGGATTAAACGGGTAGCAGATGGTGGGAGCCAAATTTCTCCTGGACCAGGAGTTCACGGATGCAGCAGGCTAGGAGGATCTACTCGGCAATCAATTGGAGGTGGAGATACAGTGAGCGTGAACTGGTGGTTAGCTTAATAAAGATATTGTGGTTACACGTAGAAGCATTTAAAGATATGTGTACATAAATGGGTTAGTACATACCAGTAAATTTCCTTTTTTGTCAGTTGAGAGGGCCTAAAAGCAAGGGTAATCCAGTGAGCACAACTCAAGCCCAGACCCTTGTTTATAATGCAGTTCTCCAATAAAAGGAACCACAGCTTCCTGGAGAAGCAGCTGATCCATGAACTATGGCACAGAATATACAAGATGAGCCTGAAGCATCTCGTAGTCCCAGAAAGCAAGGAAGCGCTAAAAAACACACACATTCCTTAAACTCCCACACCCTCCGAAGATGGGAATACGTCAGAGAGACATCGGAACCAACGGAATGAGCCCCCAGTGGACAACCGGGAACATTTTGAGTAATGAAATGAAGTAGCATTGCATTATAACTCAAAGCACAAAATAAATACCCATGAGTCTATATTGATATAAGTAAATGATCGCATCAACAAATAAAAAATGGGAGAAGAGACAAATCTCACCGTGGAAGAATTGTAGCCCCTTTCCCTCCTGAAGGGGAAGCACGACCACCACTCCTTAAGTGTGGGCAGTGTGCAGTGGCCTGGTTCTAAAGACTAAGTTATGGAGAGAGGAAAATCAAGTAACTTTACAGTGTACGTATTGTGCAAACACCACTTCAGCTGGATGGTCAAGGTCAACATCAGCAGCAATAAGCTATGTGAGTCTGTGCATGCTTGATACAATCGGCGGAAATGGCCACTTTCCTCCCCAAATACATAACCCCAGTTTAATTATGAAAACCCAAAACCCAAAACAGATCCTGATAGGACAATCCATAGGATACCTGCCTAGGACTCCTCACGACTGTCAGGGTCATCAAAAACAAGGGAAGTTTGAGAAGCCATCACAAGAGTTAGAGGAGCCTGAGGAGAGACAACTATATGACAACTCAATGTATATGGCATCCTAAAGGGATCCTGGAACAGTAAAAAGTCATCGTTTAAAAAATAAGAAATCCAGATAAAGCACGGAGTTTAGTTAGTAACAGTGTGTCATTATTGGCTCATTAGTGAAGACGAACGCAGTATGCTGACGTACGATGCTACTCATATGAGAACCTAGGTAGGAGGCATAGGAGACTCTGTGTGATCTTCATAATTTTCTGTTAGTCTAAAATAATTTTAAAGTAAAACATTTATTTTTTAGATAAAGGAGGGGAGGCTCCCACTTCCTGCCAAGTGGGAATGACATAAACTAGATCGACTCTTACATCTGGAAAAAAAAGCAGACAAAATATAGGAAATAGAAGTTTTCAAAGCGCAGTGAAGAACACCGTCCCTGGGGTGTGAGAAACAGGCGAGGGAGCCCTGTGATCGCCTTTGCTTTCTGTAAGAACAGTTCGTATGGTGTGGCGCCCGGAGGGGGACAAGGCGGAGCTCATTAGACTTGCCAGGTGGAGGGGACGGAGAGGAGGGTTCAGCAGTTAGAGATTGAAGGACAGAGTATCAGAGAGATAGATGATAGATAGATAATGAGAGAAGATGGAGGAAGAGTTGGGGCAGAGTCAGAGGGAGAAAAGAAGGGAAAGATGAGGAGATGGAGGGAGACAGAGAGAGAGACAGACAGACAGAACTGTGCAATAGTGAGAGTCATCCTTGAGTAATGAGAGTGAGCAGAATAATGATAATGTATATGGACGTGTGTAAGGATATTATCAAAAACTAGATGAAAAGTGCTGAGAGAGTTAGAGGGGACACAGATCCTTGAGGTATGGGATGTTCTCACCAGGCAGAGAGCAAAACCCAATTTCACAGGACATGGAGTAGAAGGCCAGTGTTGTATGCTCGCACTCACGGGGAATACATAATTTAGAGTGCTTCAGTCCTGCTTTACAGAGCTTAAAAGAAGGCCTAAAAGTATGAAACTTTCAAAGGAATTTAATATGGTCCCAGAGCAAAGTCCAAGAGTATTTTTAGCTTACAGAACTGTTCGGCACCCAACAAACTGAAATGCACATGGTTGGTACCCTATTAAAAAAAAGGAAGACAATGAAGCAACATCTTTAAAATTCTGAAGACAAATAAATCAATCTAGAATTCTATACCAAGTAAAAATATCTTTCAAAATAAAGGTGAAATAAAGTTGTGGATATAAAAGGTGTCATCAGGAGACTTGGAATGAAAAAAAAAAGTTAAAGGAAGTCCTTTCGACAGTAGAAAATGATATCGGCTGGCAAGATGTATCTACATATTCCCCCCAAGATTTAAGGAGGAAATAATACCAAGTCTACAATAACTCTTACAGGAAATTGAAGAGGAGGAAATACATTTCAGTTTGTTCTGCGAGGCCAGACTTACTCTGACAGCGAAACCTGACAGAGACGTCCTACCGCATGGGTTAGCCACTGTAGTGAGTAACAAAGCAAAACAAAAGCAGGTGAAACTGTCCAGATTGGAAATGGTGGAAGTGATGAAGTAACACTTTTTATTATCAGATGACATCATCATCATCTGTGTAAGAAATCCTACGGACTGTGCAAAAATGCTACGCAAACTCATGAGTTTATCAGATGGCAGGATACGATGTCCACATACAAATATCAATCATTTTTCTGTATCCTTGCAATAAACTATTGGAAATTAAAATTAAAAATTACTATTTACAATCGCATCTGACCCAGATGTGCGAGACTTATATACTAAAAATGAAAACATTTCTAAGAGAAATTAAGGAATAACCTAAACGAATGGGTAGACATACATGGTCACAGATCCAAGGATCCAATTGCTAAGATGACATTTGTTCCCAAAATGATCTTTGTGCTGTCCCGAGAACAGAAGCACGCTTTCATTTTTGAACAAACTGACAAACTTATTCCAAAATTAATTCGCAATTGCAAAAAGGCTTTGAATTGCCAAAACAACTTTAAATGTGAAAAACAAAGTTGGAGGACTAACGTTATCTTATTTCATGACCGAAACTGCCATAATCCAGAGACCGTGATTGACAGCAAATGAGACAAGATCAATAGAACAGAGTCCAGAAAATGACAACCGCATGCATGTATGAAGAGCCAGCTTTCAATGTACAAAGAATTTAGCAGAGAAAGGATAGCCTTCTTAAGAAATGGTGCCGGGACAATTGGATATCCACATGCAAAAAATGAACTTTGATCTATACATCATAGAGAAATGGATCGTAGACGGAAATATAAAGCCCAAGACTATGAAAAATTTCAGAAGGAATCATAGGAGGAAGTCTTTGTGACTTTGAGTTAGGCAAAGATTTCCTAAATATGACATCAAAAGCATGGTCTATAAAAGTAAAAATTTGATAAATGTGACTTCATAAAAATGAAAACTTCTGTTCTTTGCAAGATACTGATAGGATAATGAAAAGACAAGCCATCAACTGGGGAAAATTGCTAATCTTATATTGACGAAGGACTTGTCTCCAGAATATATAAATAACTCTCAAAACTCTGTGAAATGAAAATGAGCAATCCAATTAAAAATGGACAAAATTTGAACAGAGGATTCACTGTAGAAGACAAATGAATGGCCAAGAAGTCCGTGATGAGATGGCCAAGCTCAGGTGACGCGGAGGACGTGCCCAGCAAGACGACATCAAGGTACCGGCACGCAGCCGGCAGATGGCCGCGGTTGAAAAGGGGCGAGTGCGGGTCCGCAGGTGCACGGGTTTATATTTACATCACGGGTATACACGCTGGGAAACGCCGGTGTAGGTTTTTGAGTTTTGTATTATTTGTTTTGTATTTAACTTTCCTTAATGCATTTTTTGAATTTATTGATGGTAAAGGGTTATTGCAAAATTATAAAAACATTTCCGAAGAGAATATAGAGGTGGGTAATACAAGGATGGACAAAAGCATGGGAGCGTCCTAGGATTGGGTAAGGGTCGTACGTGCCGGGCCGTCCAGGGCAGTTCTGCCTCGTCCTGCTGCACATTTCACACTCACTTCATACATAATTTTCCTCTTTTCCCGCTGACCTACTCCACTGGCAGCTTGTGTCTCTGTCTTTAGCACAAGCCGTGCCTCAACTCTAAGTGGCCAGCGGGCAATTGCGTCCCTAGACACTCCTGTCCAAGGCACGCTTTTAACGTGAACAGCCACATCCTGTCCTTGAAAGGGAAATGCAATAACATTGCATCAGAAAAGACTAGAGAAAGAGAAACAAATGTTCGCAGGTGTTCCCAGGCTTCAAATAAACGTGTCTTGCGTGTAGCAGAAGCTGGACAGGATGGGACTCCTAATACGGTGTTTGGAAGTTATTGGCCACAATCTGATATTTTGTGCTTTCGTTGAAATTTAAATTAGTTTATCTTTTGTTTTCTACCAGCCAGGTGAAATTTCCTTAAAGGTCTGGTGTGATATATCAACCTCCTTTTCATCCTATATGACATATAGTTACTCATTCATAAAGTAAGTGAAGAAAGTTTTTTCCTATTGATTTAAATGCTTGGTCATGCTGTGATTAAAAAAAAAAAAAAAAAAAAAAAGAAACCAACAACTAAAAAAAAAACCCACCTGAAACGGAATATATGCTCATAGACAAATAAATTCAGATGATTCAGCCATTCCATGCTATGTACCTACCCCAGAGAAGGGATAGCATATTTTATCACAAAGACGTGAACACAAATGTTCACGGCAATTTATCTGTAATAGGTAATAACCAGACCCGACTGCCAGTCACACATGAATGGATAAACCTTGGTGTATCTTTTCAGTGGAAACCTACTTAGTGATATTTAGGGGAAAGACCAATTCTTAAGGACGGCAGTTGTCGTGTTGAGCACCTGGTGACACCGGGAAGTGTGGAATCACTGTGTCTCACACCTGAAACTAACAGAGCCCTGTGTGCTAACTGGGATTTAAAGAGAAATTTATAAAAAAGGAAAAATCAACTATTGAGATGCCCGACAACAGGGATGAATCTCAAAAGTATGATGGAAAAAGCCAGGATACGTCATGCACTGTCCTACTTAAAGAACAATTTACACACTAGTTATAACTATACGGCTACTTACAGGTAGTAGAAATCTGTAGAGACAGAAAGCAGATTGGTGACGGTCTGAGGGTGAAGGCAGGAGGAGTCCATGCTTTTGGGACCCAACTTTAGAGGAGCCAACACGGGAACTGCCAAGTAAGACTCGGCTGAGATGCGTAGGGTCGTTATTCGATAGATTTGGTGGTTTTAAGTGAATGATCTATATTCTAAACTTTAGAGAATCTGTTTTAAAAAAGAGCTACTGTGATTCATATGCTAGTGACAAAACTAACACAAATGTAATATGTGAACACGCGTGTGCCGTGTTTGAGTGAAATTTCAAGGACACTGAATCTTGACTAATGACTGGATGGGAAGGAGCGTTTTGGACGTGCCCGTCCACCCGCCCGGCCGAGGGGCTCCCTGGGCTCTGGTAGACGACAGTTCCCGGGACCGCAGGCACAGGTGGTGCTGCGACTGTGTGTGGCCTTTGCAGACGGTCGGGGACCTCCCTCCAGAGACAGAGAGTGTCTGCGACAGCCAGACCTAGGGACAGGCTCGGCCCCGGGGGGACAGCGTGGGACGTGCCGAGCTCTGCTGTGCCCGCGTCCTCTCCGCGCGGGCGGCCCTGCCTGCTCGCACCTCGGAGGCACAGGCCTGTGTGTGCCGGGCCTGGATCTGGTCCGTGTCGTGTGTGAGTCTCGTCATCGTTTTCCTGACATCTGCAGCGCGCTGTTTGACTTGAAGCTCGTTTGTTCCTCACTGCGAGACAGGTCATGGAATACCGTCCGTGCGATAAAATTGTACTTTGTTTCCGTTGTCAGCCCCAAATGTTTTCCCTCTTCTAAGGAGCCCCACTTCCAAGAGAAGCCCAGCCTGCCCACGGGGAGGAGACAGCCGGTGAGGAGGGGGTGTCCCTGCCGGGCCCTGGAGATGCTCAGAGCGCCGGAAAGCAGCACGTGGTACTTAGATGTGGTCCAAACCGCAGAGCACTTTCCAGAGCGCAGGTGCGGGCGGTGAGCGGCGGGCGCGTGGGCGGCCGAGGCCGGCGGGGACCGCGGCGGGTGCGTGGGCGGCCGAGGCCCGTGGGGACCTGGCCCCAGAGCCTCAGCGGGGCCGCTGGGCCGGTCCGCCCGCCCACTGGGAGGCGGTTCCAGGGAGGCGGCGGCTCAGGGCAGCGCAGCCTGCAGCGTCGGACTTCCCCGACCCTCCGTGTCCCTCCCGCAGCCGAGCACAGACCCCCCAGGACCACCGAGCTGGTTCCTGCGGAGCTGGCTGTCCGTGAACCTGGGGCCCCTCTGTCGCCACCGTCAACCGTAAGATGCTGAGCACATTTCCCGCCCGTGGGTGGAACTGTTTCTCGGAGGACTTGGGACGCAGGGGGCAGACGGGTCACCCATGCTTGCCACTCAGGAACCCGGCCGAGGGTCACCGACAGTCAAGTCCCAGCCATCCGGTGCTCCGTGTCGCCGGTCGCAGTAGTGCCGGCCGATCCGGCGTCCGTGTGGACCTGCTTCCGGGCTGCAGACCCGGTGTCTCTGAGTCCCCACGTGGCGGGGAGAGTGGACAGCAGAGGCTGGTCTGGCTTCCCACTTATGGAGCTCCGCGCCCGTGACCGCATCGTGCCCCCAGACCCCAGCCCGACAGCAGCCCAGTGGGGTTAGCGCTCCAACACGTGGACCTGGGGCACACAGACATTCAGTCCACACATGATGTTTAGAAACTTCCAGAAGGGGCCCACCTTGGGCACACGGGAAAAGTGACCATCTGGCCACGATTAACGACAAAGTACGTGTCACCCTCCTGCTCTCAGAGCCTTTGTAAGTAGAAACACCCGGCTTTATAGGACCCAGCCCTCACCCCACACACTAACTCTTTATTGATTGGAAGCCATGAATGGAAACCAGATTGTGTGACTCAGCTTGTTCACCAGGCCGGAGTAAAACAATAAACACAAAACACAAGGAGACTCTCCCTGGGTCCCGGAGCATCCTTCCAAACCTTCCCCGGGGCTGCGGGAACGCTGGCCTTCTGCGTGCGGGAGCCTCTTGGACTCCCCCCGAGCTGCCCACGTCCCTGGGCACGTCAGGTGGACACAGGGCTCTCTCGGGGACAGAGACGGAGTGACGTGGGAAAGAACTTGAATGGCAGGTGGAGACTGAAGGGAACGCTGTGCGAAGCTAGCTGTCCAAAAATGGAATTGATAACTATGCCCCTTTCCCCGTCAGACCTGGGCTCCCTCTGTGGGCTCGGTCGCCCCGTGGTGGGCATTAATGGGGTGCGTCCGCTGATTAAACTCTCGGCGCTTGAGCCCTGGGGTGTTGGAGCCGCTCGTCCCGGGGCCGATAAGACAGTGAACCTTCATAATTGGTGCGGGTTTGGTTCTGTGCGGTGAGACATGAAAGCGTGTTCCGGTGGATTCTCTTTGGAATCAAACTGTCCATCAGCTTTGTGGTCGGTCTTCCAACGGAGCAGGTGACCTTCCCGTGACCCCAGGGCGGGGGGCAGCTCCCGCAGCTTCCGAGGCGACAGGTGACCGCACGGGGACCACGGAGTCCCCCCTCTTGCTCCGGCCCTGCTGGCCGCATTGCCCCGCGATGCCCGGCGTTATTTCCTGGCCCTGCCCCGGCGGGGCTGATCCCGTCTCCTCCCTTAGGACAGCTGGTGGCCTTTCCCAGCCGGCGTGGAAAACGCGCGCCATCGCTGCCTTGCTTGGGCTCTGGCTTTGCGATCGCCGGCCGCGGAGGATCTGGGGGGTTGACATCTCTATTCTTTTGTCTGACAATCTGCGCACTGGCTTGTAAAAAAAATCAATACTGTTTCTCCCCGGTACTCTCTCCGCAGGTGAGTTGATGGATCGTCTGGGCTCTTCCCAAGCCCACCCCCCTTTCATCAGCTTGCTCCTCTTGCTTTAGGGGCGAGGGTCCGATAACATCTCCGGTGGGATGACAGCAGAAGAGCTCCCACGACCTTACCCCCCGGCGGCGGTGTCCCCGGTGACCGAGTGCCGGCCGCGGCGATAAAGCAGCGTCCGTGTCACCCACGGTCCCTCGCCAATTTACGACGCGTGTAGCTGAAGGCCCCGGAGCCTGTAAGAGGCCGCGGCTGCCGCTGCGCTCTCCTGCCGAGGGCGACCCCGAGCTCGGCTCCGTCCCCGTGTTGAAGAACACGTGCCGCTATTACACCCAGCCGGCTCTCCGCCAGCGCGCGGGAGGGGGCGGGCAGGCCACGGGCTGCGGGAGCACCTGCTTCTGCGGCAAAACCACACCGGTTAGACAACGGCGGGGGTCACTTGGGGCCCTCCGACCGCCCTGCGGCCCCTCCCCTCTGGAGGTGCTGGACGGCTTCGTGGCTCCCGGGAACCCGCTCCGCAGCAGCGGGGGCCTGGGCGGGAGGGCCTCCGAGCCCTGCAGGGGTTTGCCGATCTGAAGTGGGTGCTTTCCCTTCCCGAGATGATAAACTCCATTCTCACCTCCCAGATGATGTGGGGGGGGGCTTCTGGGGGGGCAGGCGGTGTGGGGCCACGAGGCACCTGCCGCTCAGGGCCAGGCTCCCGTGTTTGTGCCCCTGAGGCTGGAGGGTCAGATCAAAGCGCCCCCACTGGCCTCTTCCCTCCCTCTTCCTGTCCCTCTGTCCTTCTCCCTCCCTCTCCCTCCCTCTCCCCTGCCTCTCCCTCCCTCTCCCCTGTCTTCTCTCCCTCCTCTTTCTCCCTCTCCCTGCCTCTCCCTCCCTCTCCCTGCCTCTCCCTCCCTCTCCCCTGCCTCT
>CM052895.1:132374803-132385183 GCA_028534135.1 Potos flavus | reverse complement strand
GCTGGGGGACGGGGTCCCACGTGCACCCACACTCCAAGGCCTTTCCCTGGACAGCCCCAGAGGCCTGTGTCTTTTCCTGCAATTTTCACAAATGCTTTCCTTTTCAAAGCAGAATCCTCCAGATTAATCTCAGTCATTCATTTATGAAAGCAAACATAATACAAATAAAAAATAAAAATAAATGAAAAATCGGCGTTTGCCAAGCATGCTTCCTGGCTGGGTCCCAGTGACGTGGAACCCCCCTCCCTCCCTTACGAAGGCTCAGAAACAGCCCTATGCTGTATTCCTTTTTTTAAGTGCTTAATATCTTTTTTTTTACTTTTTTATTTTTTTTCCCAATTACTTTTATTTTTTCAGTGTTCCAAGATTCATTGTTCATGCATCACACCCAGTGCTCCATGAAATCCGTGCCCTCCTCAATAACCACCACCAGGCTCACCCAAACCCCACACTCCTCCCCTCCGAAACCTTCAGTTTGTAAGTGTGTCCTAAATCACACTAAGCTTTTCTTTGCATCTTGCAGTGTTTTGGTTGGGTTGCATGCCGTAAGATTCCTATGTTTTACTGATGCTCTGGCCCTGGGCAAAGCCGTGCCCCCTCCACCGGCTCGGCGCGGCCCCGGGGGTGTGTGGGAAGGTCGTAGGGGCTGGTTGCCCCTCGAGGCTCCTCATCCGAGGGGCACCTTTCCACGGAGTGTCCCTTTCATCAAGGGACAACAGAGGCTCCCTTTGGGACACCCAGTATAGCTGAGGTCTCTGGGCTGAGTGGGGCTCCCCTCTCCTGCCTCCCACACCAGGTGTGGGCCCTAATCCCTCTTTGTGCGTGGACCTCTCATTCTGCCCATCTGGGAGCTCCAGGCCTTGCCCAGTGATGGGAGAATGTGCCCAGAGATTGCTGATGACTATTGTCAATAGTCAAACTATGGAAGGAACCCAGATCCCCATCGATGGATGGATGGGTAAAGAAGAGATGGTCTATATATACAGTGGAATATTACACAGCCATCAGAAAATGAAATCTAGCCATTTGCAACAATGTGGATGGAACTGGAGGGTATTTTGCTGGGCAAAATAAGTCATTCAGAGAAAAACAATTATCATATGGTTTCACCCATATGTGGAGTTTAAGAAACAGAACAGATGGACACAGGGGAAGCAAAGCAAAAACAAAGTAAGATGAAATCAGAGAGGGAGACAAACCATGAGAGACTCTTAACTCTGGGAAACACACTGAAGATTGCTGGAGGGGGTGGGGGGATGGGGTGACTGGGGGTGGGCACTGAGGAGGGCACGTGATGGGACCAGCACTGGGTGTTCTGTGCAACTGATGAATCACTGAATTCTAGCTCTGAAACCAATTATACATTATATGTTAATTTTTTTAACATCTTAATTTAATTTTATTTTTTCAGTGTTCCAGGATTCATTGTTCATGCACCACACCCAGTGCTCTGTATGTTAGTTAACTGAAGTTAAATTAAAAAAAAAAGACTGCTGATCAGCCTAACTCCACGCTCCCAAGGCACTGGAAGTCAAACCAAGCCCCAGAGAAAGGCGTGCTGCGTACGCAGCAGGTGGGGACGGGCTGGGCGGGGTCTCCCCCGAGCTGTGCCGAGGATTCTCATCCCTGCATGAGATGTGGTTCGTACATGTCCCCGGGGAAAAATCCCCAAGTCAGAAGAAAAGGTTCCACCCATCAGGTTCTCTTATATGTTAAAGAAGCACATGTAAAAATAATAAATTTTCCGGAGCTCCCCGGACGACAGACTTCCCGGGAGCTGAGCTTGTGCGTGTCCCCCTGGGCCCAGCCGGCTGGGGCAGAGTGGCCCGAGTCCTGCAAGGACCTTGGGGCTGCAGCTCTAATCGGGACAGCAGGGCAGCCCCCAGACGCCCCAGCAGCCCGCTCGCCTCGGGCGTTTCCCTGTGTACAAAGTGCAAGGGGGGCGGTAAGTTGCTGAAGCGGCAGAAGCCGTCCGGGGACACAGGAAGACAGCGCGTCACCTGCACTGGTGTGCCACCTGCTTGCCAATCCAGCCGCGCCGTCTGAGGCTCCAGGATTTAACGCTGGTGCACGTCCCCGGAGGGCCCCCTTCTTCCAGGTCCGTGCTGTGCGTGAGATCGCCCTTGATCCTTGCTGTCACCTTGGAATGGATATTCAATCTATTTTGCAGATAAGGAAACCAAGTTTTAGAGCAGTGAGCAGCCTCAACTGCACCTGGGCTTACGGAAGCCCAGAGCCAGGCTCTGAAGCCACGCGCAGCACACCTGCAGCCACCGCCACGTGTCTGGGGAGGCACCCGTGTCTTCACGCTCGCCGCTGTGCCCTGAGCCCCGGGACAGGCCCGGCTCAAGGACCACAGGCCAGATCGCTGCAGATGAAGGAGGACACAGACGGATGAGTGAAAGCAAGCATGCATTCAAACCTTAATGCAGATCAGGTCAAAAAAGATAAATAAATCACTGGAGTACAGAAATCCGGCCTTTAAAATTCCACCAAATATTTCGGTGCTTATGTTAATGACAATGCCATATTCAAATGAGCAACTTGAGATCAAGATATAATTTTTTTAAAGCTAATTTAGTAATTCAAAGTTAGAAATCTTTCTGCGTTTTAGGCATCTCTGCGGCGTGAGACACAAAGGCCGTGCGTTCTCGGCTCCGACAATTTAATGGCAGGCAGTGTGTCGCTTTCAGGCAGGAAACCCGATCTGACTCTGCAGCCTCCCCTTGTCTGTCTGAACGTCGATAATTCACCATTCTCGGGCAATGGGCCCATTAACGCTGAACAGCTTGAGAATACACTCTTCATTGATCAGATAAACAAGTCATGAGATATTTTATTACAAAATGATGGACCAATTTAGCCATCTTTTCACCAACAATGGACTTCTATTGAATGTGAAATGGCAAGAAATTTGCTTCCTCAGGGAGCTATCATAAGAAATACAAAGTGAAAGCTTATCATGAGAATGCTTGATCTAACTGGATTTGTATTTAATTCAACCCAAATTTAAGTCAGACCTCTGATCAAGTAAAGCTTTACGGAGTGAGGATTGTTTTTCCTTTGTTCATCTTGCTCTAGATCATTTGCAATGTTTTGCTTTATAGCTCTGTCATAATTTTGGCTTTTCCCGCGTGTTTCTTATTGAAATACATTAATGACATTCGTGACCTAGATAAGCATTATTTGTTATAATTCTGAGTTCATCTTAGGTAAATGATTGCATTGACCTTAAATCTATTTCATGAAGATTTTAAATTATTTTTAACTTAAAAATATTGCAGTTCTCATGGTCGCAAAGATCTATTTTTACAGTGCTGACTTGGTGCGTGTCGCGGCAACAGCCGCCACAAAAACCACGCAGAAGGCAGGCAGAATCCAGGAAGCTGTGGGATCGGCCTTTCCAACATTATTTCTGAGTAAGTATTCAGAGAACTCCCCATCCTACAGAGGTTCCGACACTGCCGGGTGGAGCTAGGTACACTTGGGAAAGCCCGTGAGTGCAGAGTGACACGCGAGCATGGCGCCACCTGGGCTGTGCTGTGTGGTTTTGGGGACGCCGGGTGGGGCGATCTAGTCGTGGCTGTCCTTGGAATGCCCGATGAAGAGTCCACAGGACCGTGTGGGGCAGTCCCGCTTCTACAGGGAAACCATCCCCTGCCGGTGTCCGATGGCTCGGGACCTGTGTGTTCAGGGCCCTACGTGGTGGAACAGCAGACGAGTCCCGGGCAGGCTGAGGGGTTATCTTAGAGGTTCCTGCAAAGTCAGGACTTCCGAGGAATGGGAGCTTCCACGGAAGGTTGGAGGAAACGTGCCCTCTTGGAGCAGCTGCCCCTCGTGGTTTCGACTCTGGTGGACGGTCAAAGGAAGAAATCCTACTCATTCTGCTACCCTCGAGCAGAAGCAAACACAGGTCTTTTCTGAAGGAATACACTTTAAACAGTAACAATGACTTCCAAGAGTTTCACAGATGAAGTTCCATGAAACGTGAGCTCAAAGCAAAAAGAAAATGACTTGTTACAACCAAGAGGAAGCAGAAAGCACACACACGTCAGATGTTGGAATCACAAAAAAAGATTAAAAAAATGCATATATGTAGTACATTTAAAAAAACAAAAAAGGAAATTTATAATATGAAGTACAGAAGCTATGAAAACTGACACGTTGAGTTGACAACCAAATACGACTTCCAGAAATTAAAAATACGATAATCAAAACAAACAGGGGGTGGGGCACATAGAAGTTCAGAGACTGAATTGGAGCTGAAGTTATGACACGTGAAATCTGGACGACAGAGTTTAGGCAATGGCCCAGAATGCCCCGCCCTGTTAGAAAGAGGCGAAAGACAAACAGGAGTGGACAGGACACGGCACAACGACTACGGATGGGCTCAGGAGGTGACGCGCAAAGAGGCACACCGGGGATTTTTCGGAAGTAACAGCAGACACCAGATCTCAAATTTCGTGATGCTCAGTGAGTCCCAAGCAAGAGAGACAAGAGGAAATTCACACCTGGGTACAATCAGGTGAACGAAAAGCACCAAGGAGAGAAGTAAGACTGGTCTTCTCAAGACAGAAACAAAGGTTGAAAGGGGAGAGGCGTCAGACAGCAGGAAGCTGAGGACAGCTCAGAGTTTACACAGATGAGGGACTGGTCCGTATCCCGGGCAGCCGGGTGGGGGAGCCTCATCGCGCCTGGGGCGCCGAGTACGGTGCGCTGGACGTCGTCGCTTCCGTAGTGCGGCTAAACGAGCCCCAGGCTGTGTGCCACTCAGACGGTCCCTCTCCAAGCTTCGAGGTCATTCTCAAAACAGCTAACTAATTCCAAAAACTGAAATGTAAGTAAAAAAAAAAGTACAGTATTTTCTAAAGGAATACAACAAAACCTAGCATCCAACAATGTACAATCAACAATTTCCAACGCCCAGGGAAAATATATCGGGCATGCATAGAAGTGGGACGGTGTGACCTGGGACCAGGAGAAACATCAGTCTAGGAGATAGCTATTCAAAAGCAGGCCACTCCTCCTGCTTATGTCCACTCTCTCTTGCTGCGTCCCTGTCAAATGAATAAATAAAATCTTAAAAAAAAAAAAAAAAAAGCTGGCTTCACGTTAGCAACCATGGAGGCCAGAATAGATGGCCCAACATCTTCAAAGGGCTAGGAAAAAATAACTGTTCGGCCCCAAATATTATATCCAGTGAATATATTGTTCTGGAATGGAGGCAAAAAAAGACATTTTCAGATACAACTAAAAGAATTTGTCGCCAGCAGAGCATGAGAAAAAATAGAGCAGCAGAAATGGCAAATATCTGAATAAATTCAAAAGGCTCTTTTTCTTTTTGCTTTTCCCTCTTGATTTTATACAGACCATAAAACTATTTAAAGGAAAAACTGTAACATTGTCTCATGGGTTTATGATGTATGTACTTGTATTTTACATAATTGTTATAACATAAAGGGTAGGAAATATAGATATGATTGTGGCAAGGTTTCAATATTTTATATGAATATGGACCTATTAAAAGTTAAGAATGTATATTTTTAACTCTAGAACAACCATGAAAAGAAATGGAATTTTATAAAATTTGTAGTAATGTGATGTGTGACAATAATAGGCCAAGGGAAGGAATGAAGGAGAGATAGATGATAGATAGATAGATGATGGGTAGATGATACACATAGATAGACAGATAGATCGATAACAGATGACAGATAGAGGATAGAGGATAGGTGATAGATGACAGATGATAGACAGGTGGTAGAGAAGGATGACAAGTAGACAGACACTAGCAGATGATAGATGATGTAGATGAAAGATAAATGTAGGTAGATAGATGGCTATTGAGCTTGAGTCAATAGAAAAGGCACAATTTCATAAAAACATTAAATGAATCTAAAATAAAGCAGAAATAAGACAACGAAGATCAAATGGAAAATATGGAAAACACCTCGCAAGATGGTAGATTTAAATCTAAGTCATCAATAATGACATTACACGGAAATAGTCTGAAAATTCTGGTTAAAAGTCAGATGTTGTAAATATGGATAAGAAAGCAAGATCCAGCTAAATCGGTGCACAAGAAACTCACTTTAAAAGGAAAAAGATACATAAATTAAAAGTAAAGGATGGGTACTTATCTATCATGTGGATGCTAACCAAAGGAAAGCTGCATTGGCTGGATGAATATCAGAAAAGCTGAATTCCAGAATAAGGTATATCACCAGGATAAAGGGGAACGATTTGCCAACAGCAAGGGGGTCAATTTATGAGGAGAACACAACAATCCAAAATGCATATGGCACAACGACAGGGTTTCAAAGGACATGGGGCAGGAACTGATAGGAATAGAAAGAGAAATAGAATAATCCGCAATTATAATTACAAATATCACCATTCCTCTCTTAGAAATTGGTAGGACAAAGTTGATAGAAAATCAGTAAATGAAAAGTTTGAACAGCAGTATCAACCAACTTAATTTTCAAAAACAAAGAGAACTTCACAAGATAAATCATATTCTGGGCCTTAAGTAAGACTCCACAAATTCAAAATGATTGACATAATAAAAACTATGTCATTGGTGGTTAATGAAATTAACGTAGAAATCAGTAACAAGATGTTTGAAATTTCTTCACATACTTGTAAGTTAAACCACCCAGTTCTAAATAGATTATGCATCTCACCTCCATCCCCCAACAGGAGAAATTAGCAGGTGTTCTGATCTGAATGAAAATGAAAACACTACACACCAATGTGCAGCTAAAGCCATGCATAGGGGAACATTTATAGCATTAAATGTTCTCATTAGATAAAGAGAAAGCCTTGTGTTGATTATCTAAGCTTCTTATAAAAACTAGAAAAAGAAGAACAAATAAGCCTAAAACAAGCTGAAAGGAAGAAACAGAAAGCAGAACGATGGTAGAGAAGAGTGGGTGACAGACAAGACTGGCTCTTTGGAAAGAGCAGCTCAGTGGCGAACCTCTCGCCATGATGATCATCTGCTCGGACCTGTGTGCGCAGTGAGTCGTGGAGGTGCAAGGCTGCTGATGAGGGGCCGGGGGAGTGTGCAGGTGGGCCGGAACTGTGCTTTAGTAGTTCAGAAGAGATACGGGAGTGGCTGGTCACATTTTTCTGGGATTCTGGTAAGAAATGTATGCATTTTTACTTTTCTTTTATGTGCATTCTCCAGTATCAGTGAATAGCACTCTGCCTCCTTTTGCCTATGGGGTTACTGTGGCACCGTGGTCATCCGAGCACTTTTTCCCACTCCTCTCCTGGCCTCGGACTCACCCGAGGAGCCGGAGCCTTCCAGGAAGCGCGCTCACGCCTGTAGAGACAGTTCCGAGCAGGGCTGGGGGCAATGCGCTGCCGCCATCTTGCTGAGGCCATGTAACCGATGGCCCGGATTCTTGCCCCGGGGCCCCTCCCTCAGTCCAGGCCCGCCCCCACAGTGACGGACGTCTCAGGATCCCAACTGGGAGGAGTTTTCGCCCTTCAGGGCAGCCTCGCTGCCCCATTCTGTCGTGGGCTGGGACATCCCCACCTGGCCCCATGTGCTCACACAAATCCCAGGTCTGCGATGGTGCCCTTCTATCCTGCGCAGTTATGGTGGTGGCTTACTGTGCGCAATTTCCCTGCCATGGCCGTGATGCTCTGATGGTGTGTGTGTGCATACGGGGAGGGAGGTGAGCTTGCAAACTCAGCTGACCACTTGGAACATAAGTTTGTAGAATTGGCTGGTAATTGACCACCCTGATGATTAAAGATTTCTAACTGATGTTGGGATGTTGGCAAGCCGCTCACGGTGCACGCAGGCACTCTAGGTAGCCAGCCCGTGAGGAGGCATCAGGATTGCTGCCGTGCTCGCCTGCCCTCCCTCTCCGGGCTCCCATCAGAACCTAACAGATCGGTGCTCCTGGGGGCACGGCCACCTGGTCCATCTGGAGCTGCGTCCCTGCGTGCGGGCGCCCTGTGTCTGTGGCCCTCCGCCTGCCCACCTCCACCTGCCCGGTCACTGCTGGTGCTCCCCACAGCGATCCATGGGCCGCGGGCAGGATCCGGGCTTGTGTTCGCTACCGAGAGTTGGGAGGTCCGACTGGGAAGCTTCCCGCCGTCGTTGAGTTCGGACTCCAGCTCCCAGGCTTGCCTGCGCTTCCACACGCCCACGTCTGTGCTGCTGTCCCAGGACCTCCTGGATGGTGATGGCTTTTCGGGCCACAGGACCTGGGAGGAGCAGGCCCCAAGCCCCCGGCGCTCGGCGCTCAGTCCGTGGAGCGAGTGGACGGACCAGGTGCACGGGAGGATGCCGTCTCTGGAGACCAGCTCGCCCGCCAGCTGCGCTCCTCCTCCTGCCTGCCGAAGGTCCTTTCCCTTCCGTGGAGACACGCCTGCTTGCCCAGGGCGGTCCCTCCACGCTGTGCTCGAACCTAGGTCAGCCTCTCTCTGCCTCCCCCTGGCCCAGGGCTTTTCTGTCGCTCGGCAAGACCGCGCTGGGCACACAGATGAATAGTCGCACGAAACGTTCAGTTTTCTTCGATCGTGGGGCTCATATTTAAAATGCGAATAGCATCTGGGGCGGTATGAGCAATGTGCGATTTACCAAAATGCCTCCTTCAGCAGCACGGGCCAGCAGGCTCTGGACTTGGAAACACCGTTTGCTGCGAGATGGAGGTTTTTAGAGAAAAAGGACTGAATCAAAACAATTATAATTCAAACTTACATCATATAACTCGTTCTTCCCCCAATCAATCTTGGCATCACGATACTTTTTTTAAAAAGGTAACATGGTTTCCTTGAACTCTGAGTATATTAGATAGAAGTTATCAATGTGGATGCATCTAGGTTTATGTACTAATGTTTATTATAAATTGGGCAGTTTCTCAGGGGACGAGCAACATAAATTAATCTTGTAGGTTTTGATGTCTTAAAGTAAAAAAATGAAGTGAACAGTAACTCATTGATATTTAGAAAATAGTAGACATATCCTGCAGCTTATTTTTTCTCCTGCTGAAAACATTTGGGATTTAAACAACTATTTCTTTTAAAGTACAGACAAAAAAGATTGTGCTTCTGACAAGCGGGTTCCCTGGGGTCAGAGCCTCGCGTGAGGAAATGAGTCTCGCCGAAGCCGGAAGCCCTTCCTTCGTGCTCTCCGGGGGCCGTCTGGGTCGGTGACCCCGGCTGGGGAGCGCTCGAGCTCCTTCCTTTCCTGGGAAAGGCATTTCAGACGCGGCGGGGGCACGTGCCCCCTTCCCCTCTAGGACTGCCGCCGGATCGTGCCCAGGTGCGTGGTGTCTCAGGTGAGTGAGACCCCCACCCCCACCCGCCGTCCCCGTGGCCCCCATAACCAGCGCCCTTGGGGCTCGGGGCCGCCTAAGGCGAGTGTGCGCCCACGCGGGAACGGAGGCCCCACCGTGGAAGACACAGTCCCTCCTGGTTAGTGGGTTATCACACCTGCTTGCACTGACCTTGTTTTTTGGTTTTATTTTTGTGTTTGCAGGTTGTTGTTCTTTAGGCAAAAGTCTCCCAAACTGAAATGATGTGAGGACAGCGATTAGTCTGCTCGTTTTGGCCATTTCCAAGACGGACCAAGTCGGTTTCCTGCTCCCGTGCTTTGCGGGAGCCGTTTAGATCGTGCCCACGATCACGGTGCTGCATCCCTGGACTGCTCCAAACAAATACAAACACGGCCAGAAGCGGTGCCCCTCCCCCAACCGCAACCAGAGACCAGACGGGGCCGCTGATCGCTGCTTGAGATACGAAAATCCATAGGATAATTCAGAGTCTAAGAAGAATGATTTCACTTGTCAAGTTTACTTATTTTTATTTATATTTAAAACGGAGTGAAAGACCGATTGCTCATCTTCTCTCTGCGCATTTCTAGCAAAAGTCAAGAATTTTCTGCAAATGTAAAAAATAAGGTAGCCAGTTCATTAATGGTTTTCAAAGTTTCAGTGTAAGAAGATCGTAATGATTATAGTACATCACTGTGGAGAAGATGTATTGAGTAGAGAGATAAATGTATCGTGTAAATATAATCAGTGGGTTCAGCTCATTCCAAGAAGAAATAAAAAAAAAACGCCACCCCTGTAATTGTGAAAAACGGCCACTGTTGGAGTGACAGAGGACAGAGGTGACACAGGAGAGCCCTGGCCTGGGGAGGGGCAGCGGGGAACGGTCCGGCGCTGGCGGGCAGAGACACCTGTCTCCCGGATGTGGGACCTCATGGGTCTTTGTTACAACGTGGTTTCACTTCTGCGCCAGGCGGGCGACGTCTCTGACACACGCCTGGGATTTCAGCCCCTTCGCGGCGGTCTGGATGGCCGACCTCAGGCCGACCTGGTTTGCTCCCACGGCTGCGTCTCAGGGACAGAGGACTCC
>CM052895.1:132358017-132374303 GCA_028534135.1 Potos flavus | reverse complement strand
GGCTGTGGCGGTCACCAGCACCGGCTTGCTCCTGAGCAAACACCTTCCATTCCCGTCCTTGGGAAGCGTGAGGGACTCACAGCTCAGCGCAGCCCTGCGGGATGCTGCACCACGGAGAGGAAGATGTGCGGGGAAGGCTCCCGGTGTATTCCTGGGGCGGCCGCAGGACAAGTGGGTTACTGTCAGGGGCCCTTTCTCAGGGGAGGGAGGCAGCGCAGAATGCTCTGGAAACAGGCATCCCTGGCAGGCCCCTTCCCTGCAAACACCGGCTCCAGGGGCCTCTTCTGGCTCTCACAAAAGCACCAGCCGCTCCAGGGGGCCTCGAGCAGAGCCTCTCCCGAGGGGGCCCCCGCCCCAGGAAATTTCCGCATCTTCCCCGGGTGCAGTCGGAGCGGGGTCCGGGGCTTGGCGGGGGCGGGGAGGGCGCGAAGCGCGCCCAGCGTGAAGTCCTGAGGGGCCCCCCTGCAGCCGGCCCCGGCCTGTGAGCGCGGCAGGGGCTGCTCAGGGACCGCGGGGGCGCCAGGGACCCCCAACCGCCTCACAAAGAAACGCCTCCGTATTCATTCCTTTAGCTTTGCGGAACCACGAGCATCTGAGAAGGTCCAAGCGCTGCGAGCGCTCAGGGCCGCGGGGGGCAGGGGTGCGCCCTCCCGGGCAGGGCCAGGGCTCGGCGCCCACCTGCAGCTGGCGTAATGGGCCCTAATAACGGCTCTATTACCGCCCGCCTGCCGATTGGCCGGGGCGCGCTCCAAATTAGCCGCAAAGAAGCCAGCCTGTCAATATTAATTCCGCCGCAGAGACTACTTGTTACGGGAGAACAAAGGTGCTCTGGCTTGGGCAGGACAACTTAACTCCTTGTCTCATAAAATTTAAGCTGCTATTGATCGCCTTCCCCCATTGTGGGAAGGATTAAACCCGCGCGCGCGCAGGGGCGCAGCGGCACGCGCGCGGACCCCCGCCCGGCCGGCGCCCCCATCGCCCGGGCGCGCTCAGCCCCCTCCCCGCGCCCCCGGCGCCATTCAGCAACATGAAGCAAATTAAATCAATGAATTCATCCTAGCAGATGGCCACTTTAACACTCAGTTAGCCTTTAGATAATTGAGCGTTGACTCCGGAATCATAAAATGGATGGCTCGTTTGTACATTTTACTGAAATAGATCGCCGAGGTTAAATAAATGAAATCCCATTTGTCAGGCGGTAATAAATGGTCTCCCCTTCTGCAAACAGCTCTGTTTGGCCTAATAAATACAGGGACGTTACAGCGTTCCTCCCTTGATAGGGTTACAGCTTAATGAAATGGTCTTCCCTCTGCTTGTTTTTGCCTCCTCCTGCACCGTGTGATAAGTAGCAAACCAACGAAGCTTGTAATTACAATCTTACAGAAACCCGGCCAATCTGTATATAAATCTCACCCTCCAATTACAAGATGTAATAATTTTGCAGTCAAGCTGGTAATGAGGTCTAATACTCATGCCTGCGATAATCCCCCCATGGATGCTGACTCTATCAGATGTTAGCTTTGTAATTATACTGGCAGAAAATCATTATTTCATGTTCAGCAGAAAAATGAGGTTGGTGGGAAGTTAATTTTCTCTCTGCTCTGTGAAGCATAGACAAAATTTTAATGATTTAATCATTATGGTTATCCCTTTTGCAATTGACCCACGTTACTTGTGTAGAAACATTGGCACATTTTAAAAGTCCCTGTTACCTGATAAAGCTTGCCAGGTATGCAGCTTTTCATGTAAGAATAACTGTATACGATTAAACTATTACCCTGCTGATAGGGAAAATTCATTTTTATTTTTAGTTTTCATTCTTTGCGCGTATGGTTCATGGAAATGTTTATGTCTTGCCCACACTGTAATAAATGGCTAAGCTTTTTAAAAAATTGAATTACGCTTACCTGATTATGTCCACCCCCCAAAACATCATCATCAGAGAGCCACGTAAGCAGATGTCAGCCTGTGAAGTTAGGGCTACTTTGTTTTGCGTAAGAAATGAGGACAAAAAGTGGGGGAAAGGCCCATACCCCATTTTGGGAATGTGATTTCTTAACTATAAGCTTTGATATTCCTAAGGTTGGACGGTACAGTGTTTAAAACAATGCACTTTTGAGCATAGTTAAAATAATTTACTTCACACAGTATTTTCATTTCACACTTTTGGTGATTCTCTGGTGACACAGGGGAAATCACACACCCACACTCGGCCTTTCAAGCCACTTAGAGGCGAAAGAAGAGTAAGGTTATTAGCAGCACGCTCTCTAGGAAGCGGAATTTCACGGTAGACTTTTGAAAACATAAAGAGTTCATTCCTCCCTGTGCTGTATTTTGTGGTAAAACTAGCTTCGTTCTGGAACTCCTGAAAATGTCAGGAAAATGTTTCTGCCTGCCTGGTCCAGGGCCGCCGGAAGCTCCCCCTGCGTACTCGCCTCTCCGCCCCCCTGCTCTGGGGCTCGGCACTCCCGCACACAGGCGGGCTGACTGCTCCGGGGAGAGAAGCGAGGGCGCTCAGGGTCTGGGTTTACCTTTTCCCCTGTGCACCCTGCTCCGTGAAAACTACGTCTTCTGAGCCAGACTTGGCCCACCTGCCCTCCTAGGACCACCAGCTGCCCGAGCTGGGCCCCCGGGGGTAGGGGAGCAGAGCAGCCCACATGTGGTGTGCAGAGCATGGCTTAGCCACACAAAGGAGGCACGTCCAGGAGGTAAACCAAGGTGACTGTGGGGAGAGGACAATCCCCCATTGGTAGATTAGCCTTTGCTAAACCTTGTCCGTATGGAGCAATGGGCAGGTAAACTTTTACACGCGTTATAATTATAATTTCCAACTGATGTATGTGAAAAAGTCGATCATGGAACTTGGCTTCTTCCTTCCCAAAGAGCCAGCCACAACTCTTGGAACACTAAGATAATTGAAGAATTTGCCTTTTTAGGGTGCAAGCCGGAGTGATGCTTCTGAACGGACGCTGTGTCGGTCACTTGCCTCAGGACCGCGCGCGTCCTGTGAAACGCGGAAGGGGCTTGCACCAGCATGGGGCTCACGTCCGTGGAGGCGTGGAGCTGTGGAGTGCCGTCACGAAGACGTGGAAGCGCGTCCCAGTTCCCGCCACTGTTAGATTCTCCCCCCGGGAGCAAGGACTGGGAGGACATCGCGGTCCTCTGTGCCGGAGTGTGATCCCCGGGCGGGCGGGGGTCTCGGGGCCGACTGGGAGGGCTGCGTGAGCCGGCCCCTCCTGGGGGCGCTCAGGAGCTGGTCCGTGTGAGTGGCCCTCTCTGCAGAGGCGAGACATGGCTGCACACCGTGGTCCAGGGGGCAGTGGCCTTGAGTCCCCTGAATCCGCTCAGCCCTTCCACTCTTCCTTCCCCGTGCCCCGGCTTTCTGAGGGGCATTCCTGCAGTCAGGACTAATTTCTTCCCCACCTGCCCTCTGCGCTGAACAATCTCATGCTAATCTTGCTTCTCTGACCCTAAAAAGAAGAGATTCAAACACTTTTGTAGAAGGAAGACCCCACGGTCTGGGCAGAGTGCCAGGTCCCCATGTGTCCCATCACGATGGACCTGAGCTTGTAGCCTGCGGGGGCCACCGCACCTGCCTTCCTGGGGGACCCCGCCATGTCACCTGCCATTCCCACTAGGGCTGGGAGGCTGCAAATCCTTTTCTCTGTAAATTTCCCTCTAAATCCTTAGAATCTGTCATTTCTTTCTTTTTTTTTTATTTAATATTATTTTTTCAGTGTTCCAAGATTCATTGTTCGTATACCACACCCAGTGCTCCATGCAATCCGTGCCCTCCTCAATACCCACGACCAGGCTCACCCAGCCCCCCACCCCCTTCCCCTCCAAAACCCTCAGTTTGTTTCTCAGAGTCCACAGTCTCTCATGCCTCGTCTCCCCCTCCGATTTCCCCCAATTCACCCTTCCTTTTCTTCCCCTAATGTCATTTCTAAAGAAGAACTTTCCTTCTGCCTAGTTCAAAGAAGGCTGCATCACTGCTGCTCTGGTTTCTTCTGGAGATAAATAAGCATGGTTATTTTCGACCTTTTCCAGATGCGAGCGGTTAACAGATTGCAGTCTCGTCAGAGGGAAGGGGTCAGACGGTCAGAGCAGCTCGTCCACATGCCGGGCGCTCAGCCTGGGACTTGGGCTTTCTTCTGCGTGGATGCACGAACGTACGTCTGTACGTATCTATCATCTATCCATCTGTCATCTGTCCATCCACCCATCCGTCTGTCCATCCATCTATCATCATCATCCTGGGTCGGTTTTGTTTCTCTGGAGAACCTATCTAACACAGTTGTCAAAACTCAATATTTATTTCTGTGAAGGTGACCGGGGTTAAGCTACAGGATAACAGAATTTTCTACAAAATAAGGACCTTTTTCCTCATCGACGGACTTTTGTGGCGAAAGTACGAGAAGAGATCAGAGAAGCAGGCTAGAGTCACATGGCAGCAGGTCCATTAGGTGACTAGGAGGGAGTGTCCCCGCTTCTCCGGCCCCAGCCTCCAAGCCCTGGTCTGTGGCGGGGGATCATCAGCTCCAAGGGAGGCTCTCTAGCTCTAAAGGAAGGCATTTTAGTGGGTTTTGACACACACATTTTACTTACATTTGCATGCTGTTTTATTTTCTCTTAGTTTCTATAAACTCCTTCAAGTCATTTGTGGAAGCAAGTAGGGTACATGTGTACACATCGGCAAAAGGGGAATCTCAGAAGTGAGATGTTTGGGTGGCCATGGAATGCTGGGGTCAGATGCCCAGAACTGATGTTTGAGGTCACAGAAGGCACCTGCTGCCATGTCCCCATGGTGCCTCCTTGGTGCCATGGAGAGATGCTCCGTACGTTTGCCCGGGGAAGGTCTAGCCTGGAGCTAATTACAAGCAGGAGTCAAGAAGGCAGTCCATCCGGGTTTGAGTTCTGGCCCAATATCTTACTGTGAGATCAGACACTTAGCACATTGTCCCTCCTGACTCATTGTCCTTATCCAAGCAGCTCTTACAGGGATTAAGCGCATCGGTGGTGGTTAGCACAATGACTGAGAACAGTAACATCTTAGAAAATGTTAGCCATCCATGTTGATGCAAAAGTTGGGTACTCATCCTTTCTGATGGCTGAGTAATATTCCATTGTATATATGGACCCTATCTTCTTTATCCATTCGTCTGTTGAAGGGCATCTCGGCTCTTTCCACAGTTTGGCAATTGTGGCCATTGCTGCTATGAACATTGGGGTACATGTGGCCCTTCTTTGTACTGCATCTGCATCTTTGGGGTAAATACCCAGTAGTGTAATTGCTGGGTCATAGGGCAGCTCTATTTTGAATTTTTTGAGGCAGCATGGATGGGACTGGAGGAGATTATGTTGAGTGAAATAAGTCAAACAGAGTCAATTATCATATGGTTTCACTTACTTGTGGAGCATAAGGAATAGCATGGAGGACATTAGGAGAAGAAAGGGAAAAATGAAGGGGGAGATATCAGAGGGGGAGACAAACCATGAGAGACTACGGACTCCAAGAAACAAACTGAGGGTTGTAGCGGGAAGGGGGTTGCTGGGTAGTAAGGAGGGCGCGGATTGCATGGAGCACTGGGTGTTATACGCAAACAATGATTCACGGAACACGGCATCAAAAACTAATGATGTACTGTATGGTGACTAATGTAACATAATAAAAAAAAAGAAACTATTAGCCATGATTTAACCTGGGTTCGGAGCCACCCTACTCATGAACTACAGGGTCACACGTTTGCCGGTAGGAGGGAGAGCCCCAAGCGTGCTCTTTGTCGGCCCCGGCCCCTCAGAGGTGAACTGAAAGTGCGTGGGGCGGGCCACGTGAATGGACGCGCTCTGCTGAGCAGGGGTGCGAAGGTCTGTCCTCCACCCGTCCGGCACTGGATCTAGAGGAAGACCCTATCGAGAGGGTCACCTCCTTTACTACCAACATGTCTTTTGAAGCAAGATGACAGGCAAAATTTTCATTAGCTGCAAAAAGTTTTTCTTCCTATTGTTGATAGGAGAGCATGATTTTCCTAAATATTGGGAAAAGAGAAGACATGCCCACCATTTTCTTCTCCCAAACGTCCTGACAGCTCGTACTTTGCCGTGCATGCAGGCCGCTCCTGCGCAGGGCCGGGCGGAGGGAAGAGCCCTGAGGACGATGCCCGGGTCCCTCGGGTCCACCAGAGGCAGGGCGCACCCCTTACACCCATCAGGACCAGAAGGCCCCCTCCTGGCCCCGCCGAGAGCCTTGGTTGGTGAACCGCAGCCGAGAGAAGCTGCCGTCACGGAAACCCAGAGAACGGGGACCCCGGCCTTCCGTGTGGACTCAGTTTCCAGGACTGCAGTCCCCAACTAGACGTTGGCATCAGAAGAGCCCAGCCCTGCATTGGAAGGAGGGCGGTTCGTAAGGATTCAGACTTTCGAGTAGGACAGACGAGGGTCTTTCTCTGCCATGTGCTTGCGGGTGACTCAAGGACAGGTCTCAAGCTCCTCGAGGCTCGGCACCTCCCTCCCTGCATGCAGAGCTGACGGCTGCTTCCCACAGCTGCCATGATGGGGAATGGTCAGCAAGAAGCCCGGCGCCTGGGCCGAGCCAGTGAGGACACAGCCTTGGAGAGAAACCCGGGCTCCACCCTCCTCTCTGAGGCCCCTTTTACTAGGGTGCTCCCTTGCACACGCACGTGTGCCCACACTCGTGCACACCGACACAGACATATGCACCTACACACACACCAACGTCCCCGTGAAAGCAACACGGGCCTTCTTGAATAGAAATAGGACATTGCCCAGGTCCTCTCCGTCAACGGGAGAGGCCAGGATTCTGTCGTGTGACGCTCAACAGAACGCACCTCCACGCCCCGCTCTGCTCCAGGTCCCAGGGTCGGGCTGTCCCCCCATCTCTCCCAGGATGTGTCCCCTGCCGTGTCCCCAACAGGGCAGCTCCACACCCTCTGACAAGGCCAGCCTGCTGCCTTCTCCCGGCCCTCCCACATGCAGCTCCGTGTGCCAATCCAAGGAGGGCGGCCACGCACACCCTCCCCGGGAGGCAGGCCCGGGAGCTCCTGGTGCCTTTCACGGGCTGGGCCCCGACTGCCACCTAAACGCGGGTGTCCTTTCAGAGGACCGAGGACCAGGGCCAGTTTCTGAAATGTTTTCCCTATAAATGTATGGGAAAAGAGCCTGGGGTTTGTCTCCCTTTATGTGTGTGCGTTGGTTGGTTTTCCTGGAGGCAAAGGACCCCAAGACGCAGGGCCCAGTGTCCCAGCCTGGGGCTCGGGGCTCCCAGACCACCTCTGAGGTGAGCACAGGCCAGTTTCCTAAATTCCTGGATGTAAAAAGAATTCTATCATATGAGATGGCAATTTTTTTTTAAATGACCAAATCTTTCATTAGATGAAGGGTTCCCTCCCCCTTTAGAGTCTGATAATTCTTTCATTTGTTTGTAAAACCTTTCTTATTTGGGTGCTAAGAAATGATAAGATTCCCCATGAAAAGAAAACTATCTTTCTACATTTCCTGCTTTTTTTTTTTTACATCAGAAATAGTTATTAAAGCTCTGTATCAGAATTTTACGTTAGATTCCTCATATATGCCAAAATACATTTTATCAAATATTTATAGTAGGGTCATGCATAAAGTATACAACCTCGAGAACATGAACTATCAATTTGTACTGCTCTGGGCTCCATTTGGCGAGTTAAGGGATTAGGAATGAAATTTAAGGAGAAGCTAAAGGGTACATTTATTTATGATAAATATTTTAAGCATCTGTCATAAAATGTGGCCAACCCTGTCTGCGCTTTGATGACTGATCTCCATGTTTTATCTGTCTCTACACCCCAAGTTCTTTTTACACATTTTCACACATAGCTGCTCTGATTTTTCTTGCCCTGAAATTTCTGAAGTTAATCTGCAGGATCTCTTTTGTGACAGCGGAATCTGGAGGGAGGGCTAGAAGAGGAAGATCCCCACCCCCTTCCCCACCCAATGTGAAGCCGTGGAGGGTTCAGACATCTCACAGCAGATCGCGATGATGGGCTCACCCAGGCTGGATGCAAACAGCTCTGGGCACTGACGGTGCCCCGCCATGCCCTTTCCCTCTTGTCGTGACAAGGGATAGTCCTTTTTACAGTGTCCCTGCCTAGGGGATACAGTGCCACACTGATTTCATGCCTCAGCTTCACTTAACTTTTATAAGATACACCGCAAGACAAAACACTGTATTGCACACTCAAAATAAGTATTTATTAACACCCCTTCGGAGTCTTATTTTTAGCAGATTGCTTTTCATCTCTCAGAGGAGAGCATTTGCATTTTGGATTAGAGGGGGATTTTGACAAATCTGAAGTCCCTTTAATCATAATAAAGCATGTTGGAATGCTGTTGAACATGTTTCTAAAAAACACATGTATTTGCATTGGCAAGAAATCTTCCAGAAAATGCCAAGAATTTCCAGGCATCTCTCAGATTCTCTAGAGATATCTCTAGATATCTCTAGATCACTAGATAAGTGATCACTTTTCAGTTTTTGTAAGCATTTTGGACTGCCTTCCCTCACTCGTGTCAAGAAATACAGTTAATAAAGACTTGTGTCACACTCCCAGAGTCCCCGCTCATTATACTGACACCTGTAGATGTTAGATAATCACAGAACGATAGGTTATTTTGGGGACAGAGGTATCATTTCTTCTACATCCAGTAAAAACAATCCTAAACTTTTTCAGAGTAAGGAATAAAAACACATTGTACTTTTAAATACTATCATAATTAAAGAAATCTGGTAAAAATCATGGACTCTGAAGTTTGCTCGTGACAAATTCTTTCAGCTTCCTTCCTCTGCAGATGACTTTGTGTCCAGTCTTTCCACCTGCTGGCGATTTCTGTGGCTTCCCTCCCGTCACTTGGTGAGAGGTGGTGCCACTTCCTTCCGGCCACCATGGTACACGGTGGAAAATCTGCTGTCTCTCCCACTGGTGAGCCCTGTCGGCCTCGAGCTGCTTTTCTTGCTTTCACAACTCAGTCTTTGATTTTAGTTTGCACCAGTTTACTCATGCATGTGCGTGTGGTTGTATTTGTTTGCTTTGGATTCATCTCGTTCGCATTTTGTTCACCTTGTGTGTGGAGGTTTTTGTCTTTCACCACATTTGAACTGTTTTCAGCCATGATTTCTTCAAACACTTCTGCAGCCTCCTCTCTCCCTGCAGACTTCAGTGATGGGACATCGGGCTGATCCCACGGTCCACGGGGCTGTCCTTGGTTTTCCTGTCTCTCTCTCTGTCGTTGGGCTGGATGAATGTCGTCGCTCTTCCCTGAGGCCCGCTGACAATTTCTGCAGTACCTGCACTACTGGGCCCTTCCAGGCTGGTTCTCCGGATCCAACCTTTCCCTTCTATGTTTTCCATTTAGTTATTTTTTTACAGCTTCTAGTTCTTGGTTGTGATTTTCTTTCACTTGTTTCAAGGCCATTTGTAACAGATTATTGAAGAATTTTTAGGGCAGTCACTTTAAAATCCTTGTTGGATAATTTCAACATCCGATTCCGGTCAGTGTTATCAACAGTTGATCATCTGTTTTCAGTCCAGTCGTGACCATTGTGTGATTCTCTGATGGACCCTGGACACTCCATCCTTCGTGTGAGGAGTCACAGCCCCCCGTCAGGTGCACTGTGTGGGTCCCGGCCTCCTTTTGTGCTGGGCCTGGGGGCAGCACTGGCCCCTGCTGGTGTTGCCTGAGAGAGCAGAACAAGTTCCCAGCAAGGTGCCCGTGTCTCTCATTGGTGAAGAGGAGCCCGAGGTCTAGGAGGACAGAGAGACTTCTGGGCTAGACCCTTGTCATGGTGGGATTCCTACAAATGTCTCTGGATGCTTCTGGGTCTCTGAGCAGCAGAAGGGGCTCCAGCCCCAGCTCAATATGGAGGGACGTGAAGACAGAAGAGATTGTGGGATGGGAAGGCGAGGGAGACTGTGTTCCACATGCAGGAGAACAGTTGCTGGGGAGGGATCTGGGTGAACAGACCGGGGAAAATGGACGGCTGTGGTGTTTCCTCTGAGGATGGGACAACGGGAGTTGATCGGACGGCAGGTGCCAGGAAGGCAGATGTGCTGACTCTGCACTATTCTCCCTGCTCCCTCCGTTGGTGCTTATTAACCAGAACACCGTTTGTGTAGGCGGGGAACATTTTAATGTGTCTGCATGTTTCCTTTAATATAGATTTCACAAGAAACTGAAATCAAATTAGACCACACGGTTGTGGTATTTTCCTCATTTTTAAGTTAGCAAAATGCCTAGAAGTGCTGAGGACATGCTTGACAAGGGAACTTTATTAATCTCTGGGCAGAAAACACGTGAAACACAGGCGGTGGGTGCCCAGCGTTACCAGCTGGGTCGTGCCCGGGTCGCGTCTGCGGGTCGGGCACCTGCTAGGCTGGGTCTGAGATGTCCTCCTGCTCACAAGGGACGTACAGAGTGCAGTGCCCTTTCCAGAAGCAGGTCTGGTTTTCCAGCAGGACGGAGGGCCCTTGGTTTGTGGGGGGCACACTGGAGGTTGGGGAGAGAAGCTGCCCCAGGTGTGGGGAACCCCAAGAGGGTTGCGTGACACCAGAGTGGGCTTTGGGTGGGGGGATACATCCTGGTTTTCCAGGAAATACTAAAGGCAAAGATCGGTGACTTCGTTTTTTTTTTTTTTAGAACACTTATTTTTTATTTATCTTTCTATTTATTTTTAAAGATTTTATTTATTTATTTGTCAGAGAGAGAGCACAAGCGGGGGCGGGGCAGAAGGAGAGGGAGAAGCAGGCTCCCTGCCGAGCAGGGAGCCCCATGCAGGGCTTGAACCCAAGACCCTGGGATCATGACCTCAGCTGAAGGCAGACGCTTAACCGACTGAGCCCCCCAGGTGCCCCAGCACAGTTTTAGATTTACAGAAAAGCCCAGCGGAGAGCAGAGCCCTGCCATGCCCTCACGCCCCATCCCCACAGCAGCCTTCCCCTACTGCCGACGTCTTGCGTGAGTGCGGCGCGGGGCTACAGTTCAGGAACAGATAGTGGCCACATTATTGTTATCTTATTTTTAAAGAAGATTATATTTATTTACTTTAGAGAGAAAGAGAGAGAGAGAGAATCTCAAGCAGACTCCCTGCTGAGTGCAGAGCCCGACACAGGACTCGATCCCACGACCCTGGGATCACAAACTGAGCTGCAACCAAGAGTCAGATGCTCGGCGGATGGAGCCCCCAGGGCGCCTGCCCCCTGCTACATTGTTATTAACTGAAGTCCATTAGCGTCGCTCTGGGCCGTTGTATAGCCTATGGGTTTGGACACATGTGTAACAACATATACCCACCGCTGTAGTAAAATACGGTATTTTCACTGCCGAAAAATCCTATCTTCATAGCTTTGCATTTTCCAGAACATCACAGAGTTGGAGCCGCCCAGGGGGGAGCCTTTCAGACTGGCTTCTCTCAGTTAGTAATGTGCCTTTAAGTTTCCCCCATGTTTTTTTGTGGCTTGATAGTGCATTTCCTTCCAGCACTGAGTAATATCCCATCGTCTAAATGGACCACAGATCATCTGTCCATTTGCCTGCTGAAGGACACACATCTTGCCCAGTCAACTTCTTTGGGGGAAGAGGATCAAGATTAAGATAAACTGGGCATTTTTAAGGGAAAGAGACTGTGGGGTCTGGACTTTTACTTCTATGAGCCTCGGTTTTCCGAGGTGCAATCCAGGTGTGCAGAAAAATCAGAAACAAGAAGGACTAAACATTTATAAATGGCGTTTAGGTCTACTGACAAGTATGTCTCTGCCTTCTTGTCGGGTCGTCTGGCACTTGCAGCGAACACTGCAGGGCTCCGCCGAGAGCGCCCGGTCGTCCAGTGAGAAGGGCTGACCGCGGGGAGACCTGGGCCGTAAGTCCCGGAAACGGGGAAAAGCCCGAGGACATTTGCATCACTTATGGTACTGCTTTATACTTTTGGTCTCGGGCTCTTACCTTTTTACGTATTAATTTGCGTCGCCCTACGAGGAAGTGCACACATTACCTGAGGGATGTCGGGTGACACGGCCCCCTCGTTAGACGGACGGTGAGAACGCCGTTCCCGGGACGAAGCCGGTCTAACTGCAAACATGGTCGGGCTCAGTCCCTCCCGAGCCAGCGTGCGTCGTTGCGGCTCTGTCTCAGACACAGAATTGGGGGATTTTGTTATTTAAAAAAAACCCCTAAGAACATGAACATGAACAGACCTGACCCTCACCCCATTTTCCCCACGACAACAGGGGTTGCATCACTTTCGTGCCCAAATAAAGCGGATGGACGCTCACTCTTGAGAGGAAGCCGGGCTCGGCCGCGCAGGGAAACGGGGGCCCGGCGTCTGGGAGGGAGACGCACCTGCGGGGCAGGCGGGCCCCCGTGGGCCGTCGCCTCGGTGTCGTCCCCGCAGCGGCTGGCACTCGCACCGTGCACAGCTCACATGCGGAAACTTCCAGTCACCCTTGGAAAGTTTGGCAGATGGCGTCTCTTCTCATTTGATTTTTTCCTCCAATTTTTTTCCCCTGAAACTCCAGCTCCAGGCCCTCGACCCCCCAGTTTGATACCTTTTTTGTTAATAGATCTAATCGGCAGCATGTTAAACAAGAGAGGCCCTTTATGCGTGCGGTGTCAGGACAAGCCCGGCGCCACTGGAGATCGCTGGAATAAACAACTCGGACCCATCCAATTACAGCGCGGGGGCCCGGCCTTTATCTGGCTGTGACATCATTTCAATCAAAATGTAAACTAATACAATCCGGTAGTTGGGAGAGGTAGAGATAGGACACAGACGGCTGCCCTGAGTCATTTAATAAAGAGAAGAGGAAGGTGGGGCAGCCCTCCTTGTGACAGCCGGCAGGGCCCGGTCCCCAAACTCCATTACCTGCTGTAACTGTGCTCACGAGAACCGGCTGCGGGAAATTGTCTATTACGTTTTATTAGCGGGAGCTGTTATGCAGGATACAGGCTACTGCACTGTTTTCCCCTTTGTTCGTTTAATTAACAAAAGCACGAAATGTCCCTATTGGAGGCTTCTATTGCGTTCCCCTCAGAGCAGGGATTTTATTCATTTCCTTTGTCTCCTTTGAATTTTTTTTTTTTAACAGTGATGTTTTTCAAGACTCACAAATCACCGTGAGAAGAAAAACATAATTCAAGGGCAAAGCCGTCGCCGTCTCTGAACGGGGCGGGTGGTGGGAGCCACCAGAGGGGTCTCGGTCTCCGCGGCACCGAGGGTGACAGTGGCCCACACGGCTCCCTCGGATGGCCCGAGAGCAAAGGAGGAGAGTGGAGGGCGCCCTAAAGCGAGCTCCCCGGGCCCGGCCGTGTGGACACCGGCCGTGGCTCTTCCACAGCCCGTTGCAGTTAATTGATGAGTTCGCTGCTTTCCCTTGGACTGTATTTAGCTGATAGCAATCAATCGTTTTTAAAAGGAAATAATCGTTATCCTTCAATGTGTTTGATCATTCTGCGCACCAAGCAGATCCATCACACAGAAAGTGGCCGCGGGAGGTCCAGAAGGAGGCGGCGTAGGCAGAGTCCTTTAAGGATGTGGCCCGTAGGCATCCATGCGCTTTCCCACGAGCGTTTGCAGGACTGTGACACTCCAGCCTCGGGGGGACTGGGTTTGGGTGTCCTTAGCGGAAGAGACAAGAACGTTTGTAAGGCCCTCGGAAAAGGCGGCCCGTGCCTAACAGAAGTCTCAGCTGGAATCTTCCTATTGCCCCTGAATCTCAGCCGAAGCTCCGAGTGAGGACAAGAGATCCTCACTCTAGAGAGGACTTAGGCTCCCTCAAACAAGACCCACTCAGGGAAACGCAGCCTGCCGGTCTCGTGTGGTCCCACCGACGTTGTGGAGGAGCAGAAGCCTGGGGCGCTCGGGGGGAGGACCCCCGTTGGCATCAGAGGAGCGCCTCTGGCTTTCTGCCCATGCCTGTCTCGGGGGCACGGGAGCACCCCGACCCCCACGCCAGCACAGAGGCCTCCGAGGAAAGCCCCGGCAGACACGGGAGCCCCGTGAGCCGGGACACACGGGTCCCTGTGCCGCCCGGGGGCTGGAGGACACCTTTCTGAGACGGTTCTTAGGAGACCCAGACGGGCAACCAGAGGCTTTGGAGTGGATTTGAACATGGACTCTTCCCAGAAAACCCTAGAGAGGGGCGGTGGGCCAGGAAGCCCACGGTGGCAAGTGGGGTCAGAGGGCGCAGTAGCCGGTGGTCGCACCCCTGCCGTCTGGCGGCCAAGGCTGGGGGGTCTCTCAATGGCGCGCAGAAGGAGCGCAGGGGCCGTGGGCTCGAGCCATCCTGCCCGTCAGGAGACGGGCTGCGGGGGTGTGCTGGGTTACTGTCACAGTGTCCCCGATGACCCGCCCGTGTCCGTGCCCGTGTGCCGGGGGACTCGGCAGCTCCCCGGTGAAGCGGTGGCCGCTCTCTTCCACCACGTGGGTCTGGGCGAGCCCTGCTGCTGCTGCTTGGTGTGGTGGCTAGAACACCTTCTGGAGAGTGCTGAGCCCGGGGGCCCGGCCGCTGTCGCGGGATCTGAGAACACCCGGGCTGACAGCCCCCCGGCCATCCCCGGCCCGGCAGCCCAGACAGCGGTGGGCACGGGTGCGGAGAGGAGCCAGTCCGCTGAGCTGACCCGCCAGAAACCTCCCGTCCCGGCCACGGAGGTCAGGCAGCCGGCGTGAGCGGGGGAGGGCGGGTCGTGGAGCTCGGCCCCTCGGCCCTGGGGCCTTCCCAGCAAGGGGTGGCCGGTGCACGCCTTCACGCCCACCGACGCGGCCAGTGAGAGCGGCCGGCCGCTCTGAGGGCCGACAGCCCGCCCGTGTTCCCGGAGGAGGGTTCCAACCCCTCGGGAGGCTGAGCCTGGGCCTTGGACGGGCAGCCGTGGGGGCCCCCAGTCGGAGAGCACCTGTGAGACAGACGCCCCGGCCGGCTCCCCGCTGCGGCGTCACACCTGGAGGGAGGGGTCTGCCCGACGCGCGGGGTCTCCGTGTCCCAAGCACAAGTAGCTGCTGTCACCGGGAGTCACTGGGAAGTCAGGGACGGGGCCAGCGGTCCCGGGGGCTGGGGAGGGAGGCCTGAGGCAGGACTGGAGGCGGTGATGGCGGGCGGGGCGCATTCTTCCGCCCCACAAGCCATTCCTCACACGGACTGCGGTGGAGACGGGCGGTAAGGTCCCGGATCAAGTTTGGCCTGGTTGTGGGGCCTGTGAACATGGAGTGAGCGCTGGGGTTCACGTGGACCCTGTGGGGCTTCGAGGGTGAACAGAGACACAGGACGCAAGAGCCACCGCGGGGACCAGCACCCGGGCTGGGGGATGTGCGACCACCGGGGGAGCCCGGGCGCTGGGCCCGAGGGGAGTTCCCGCCTGAGCTCAGGGCGCGGGGAGGGGACCAGGGCAGGGAACTGTGAGGACCCTGCTGTTGTCTTTGTATTTTCTTCCTTGGGATAAACAGTGGTGCCTAGTAGAGCACCGCGGGGAGAAGAGCCCAGGCACAGTCTGGCTTTCTGTTCTCCAGCGGATTACCCAAATCCTCACTGCCGTGAGGTCCCATCGCCTGCAACCCGCTCGCCTCCCGCCCAGGATACGGAGCAGACCGGACCGCTCGCGACCGGCACGTCGCGCTCCGGCGGACAGCGCTGTCTCCGGGAGGGCAGAGAAGGGCCGGGAAGAGCTGGGGCTCCGAGGTGGACAGGGGTCAGGGGAGCGGGGCGCCGGCGCGCGAGGGCTCACTGATGCCCGTGCAGTCCCCGTGGGGACACGCCGTGCCCACGCTTTACTGACAAGGAGCTGCAGCTCTGGGGGCTTCAGGGGCGGCGTGCAGAGCTCCTCGCGGGCCCGCGGCCTGGGGTCTGCAGACCCGCGCCCAGCTCGGCGGACCCAGCCCGCTGCGGAATTGGGAGGTCTTACTTCTCAGAGGCTCCCTCTCTTTCCCCCTTAATAAATGGAGCCGACGGGGGCCCCTCTCGAGAGCTCAGACGTCCTCAAATGCAGATGACTCCTACGCCGTCGGGCTCTGCAGCACCCGCTGCGGACCCCTGCGCCCGCCCGGGCCGAGACGGCCACCTTAGGGGAGTCCGCACCGCAGACCCCCCCTGCTCTAGGCCCGCAGTCCCCTCTGCACACCCCAGAGCCTCCTGCCCCACGGCCCCAGTCCCCACGAGCCTACAACCCCAGAGCCTGCCCCCCACCTGCCAGCAAGTCTGTGGCCGTCCTTCGAGCAGCTGGAGGTCTCCCTGCCTCCCCTGCCCTCACCCCCC
>CM052895.1:132336658-132357517 GCA_028534135.1 Potos flavus | reverse complement strand
CCCCGTCACTCTGAAAAGCTGTGAGTAGGATCCTGGGGGTGGGAGAGCTCGCCTTCTCGGGGGCTGGCTCACTGGTGGCTGACTCTTGGGACAGGGCCTGGGGAAGCAGTCTCCCTTGGCAGGAGCAGAACAGGCCCCTGGAAGGGGGCGACGGGCAGCTGGGCCCCAGGAGCCTGTGCAGCCCTAAGTGTGCCCTTCTAAAGAGCCACCGAGCGCAGCCGCCACGTCCCCCCAAACTCCCGGGAGCTCTGGTCGATCGAGAGCCTTGCCCTGGCCCTCCTCCTCCCGGGGGGATGGGGCGTCCGCAAGGCGGTGGCGGGAGCCGCGGCCCGAGGGTCCCGCCTGGTGCAGGACACGGCCGAGCTTTCCAGACTCCCCCCACCGGCCCCCCGCCCCGGCGAGGCTGGTGACATCAGCTGGGGGGCTCTCTCTCAGGTTGCTGGGACTTAGGGCCTTTGGAAATGAAGCGTGATGTCGCTGGGCCTCCCAGGCCGGCTGCAGCCAGAGGGCTGAGGGCATGGCAGGGGCTCCGGGCTCCCCCTGCCCCCGCCCTCCCCATTGTCCACCGGGTCCCCTGGGCTCAGGCAGGTGGCAGCTTCTCCCAGGTGCTTCCTGCTCCCGAATTGGAAAGAAACCCTCCTCATTTATGTCCCGGTCTTAGGGATGGACTCGTCACCTCCCTCGTGGTCCCCAGGAGATCGGGGCTCCCAAAGGGCAGGGTGCCCTCCACAGCGGCAGGCCCTCAGGGGGTACGGGGTACCCGTGCTGTCCAGCATCTGCCCCACAACAAAGGCCGGGTGTGTGCTTACGAGACGGGTGGTGTGCAGAGTAAGCCTCTGGCAATAACGACTTGCAGGGTTGCTAGTCCTTGCAGTCTGGGCTGGATTTAGGAACGATCTTCCAGATTCGGGAGTGTTTCTGTTTTGCACAGTGTTTCTCAGACCAGGAGGCTCTCACCGGCCGCGCGCCCAGCGCCGTCACCGTCAGCCCAGAGCCCTGAACGGAGAGGATCAGCCTGTATCTCCGGCCTGTGCGTTCTAAAGAATCCGCTGTTGCGATCCCACTGCTCCTGATGGCGGTTTTCTGCCGCACAGGTCATGACGGGACTCCCCCCCAGGCCCGGGCACCCCCGCGGCAGGTGGCCTGGGCCCCCGGCTCCGCTGCGGGAGGACACGCGGGGGGACATGGCCCCTCCGGGGGGGACGGGGGTGGGGGGCTTCTATCAGGACCCGGCCCGCGTTCCCAGGCTTTGGGGAGCAGGGCTTGGCTCTGCGCCGGATTCCGTCGGGAGGCTCTGACCCACTCCATCCAGCAGGCGGGGAAGAAGTGCGGCCCAAGTCATGCCGGGAGGACCTCTGGAGGGGGCGGTGTGGCCCCTTCGTGGTGGGGATGAGCTCAGGCCTGTCCGCGTGGATGCGGCGCCGAGTGGGCTTGCCCGAGGCTGGCGCCGGACAGACCCCAGGCCTCGCTGCGGGGTGAGTGCGTCCAGACGCCCTCACCTGCACGGAGCGAGCCCTGGGGTGGGGGGTGGGGACACGCACCTGCCGCCGCCCCCCCCCCCCCCCCCCGCCACCGCCCTGCAGGCCGGGGCTGCCGTGTTGCGCCGTACCACGGGAGCCCTGGATCCAGACTGCATCTGGCCAATGCGCATTTTCCCGTGGGAAATCAGGAAATGCAGCCTTTCCCTCGGATCCCCGAGGGTTCCCGGGGATCTCACTACAGTACAGACGGGGTTCCCCCAGGGCTGGGGCAGGGGTGAGGGCGGCGCCTTGCTGGCCCTTCTGGGTCTCCGAAGTGGGTGCTCCAAGGTGGCCCCCGATCTGTCACAAGACATGCCTGGTCAGTTCATATCTCTCTGGGGGGCGGGGGTTACCGATCCTGGCTTATTTTTACCTTTTTGTGGAAATGGGAAGGCGCTCTTTCCTGTGCCTTGCTTTCATGTTTCATTTCATCAGAAGGAACGCTGATTGGAGGCGGGTCCCTGCTAGGCGCTACTGGAGGGACCCCAGAGAAGGAACACAACAGCAGCCTCTGCCCTCTGCTCCTAGCGGACACATGGTTTAGAGTACGCGTCCCTTCCCAAACGCCCATCTAGTGATGCATCAATTGGTTGTGAATCATGCACCCTGGCAGTGTCCAGGCCCATGTGCGGGCCCGCCCATGCACCACTGTGCAGGTTGTGCACTCGTGCGGAGGCCCGCTGCCCCCGCCCTCGCCTCCCAGAGCCTCGAGTGCTGGGCCCGAGGCGGCGGTCAGCTTTCATCCACGCTCCTCTCTGCTCTTGCTCGCTGTCCCTCCCACCCTGTGGCCAGGCGCCCTCCTGGGCCCTGCTGGGTTCCCTCCGGAGCCTCCCTCTCTTGACCTCACCGTGGAGGGGCTCCCCGGCCACGTGGCCTGGACATCAGTGAGCCACACAGACTCCTTGCCAAGGGGCCTCCTCTTAATAAAGACGGAAACGTAGACGATCAGCTGAATACCGTGTGAGGGTCTGTGCCTTAGAAACATGTACTCAGCAAACACAGACCCAGAGGGAGGGACCATGGATCCAGATTCCAGAGATCTGCAGCCAGGGACACGGCCCCGCGGAGCTCCTAGGGTAAACCGGCTCACAGGGCGGGCCGTGGGGCCCGCGAGCGTCGGTGCGGCCATGACAGACTCGGGAGGACCCAGGTGCTAACTGACGTGGCCCCTCGGGGGCTGTTGGCAGCTGCTTCCCGGGCTGCGGCGCAGGACTCCCAAGTAAGGGACCCCTGCCCTGGGCTCCTGTCCATTAAAGATGCTCTGAGAAGTCCCGAGGCTTGGAGAGTGACCCTGCATGATGCGAGCTCTAGCGCTTCACACGGGCATCACATGCTTGCTGTGGTCCGAGGGTTCGTGCTCCCCCCTCCAGGTGCTGACGTGCTGACCCCCCCCAGGAGGGCACAGGGGGAGGCCCGCCCCCAGCCCGCAGGCGCCCCGATCTGCGACACCCCGCCCCACACCGTGAGTAGTGCGTTTCTGTCCTTCCTAAGCCTCCGTCCGGGCGGGCTGTGCTCCTGCAGCCTGAGGGACGAAGACGGCACTTGCCCGAACGCTGACATCAAATTCAGGGGGAGAAGACAGTAAAGCCTATTGTCTGGAATTGTGACCCTAAACATAAAATTTGCTTGACGCAGCAGTTTTCCACTTTGTCCCACAGACTCTGGCCGGATGTTGACCAAATCCCAGGGATGCGGCCGGGCTGCCAGGGCCTGGGGCGTGGAAAGTAAGACGACTCACGCCCCTTCCTCGCGGATGCCCCGGATGTACTCTGTCTCACGCTGCAGCCCGGGGGGTCCAGCCTTGGGCCCTGGAATCCACACCTTCAAGGTCTATTAGCCCCCAGACACACATTTTAGCAGCAGAGGCATCACATTTGTAAGACCTCTTGACCGTGAGCAGACACGTCCCAGGTCCAGCGGCCGGCGGCCCGGAGGCCCAGGCCTGGGGTGGGGGCCCCCCGTGGGCTCAGGTGCGGCTCGGGAGCCCCTCCCCTTGGTGCTGCTGACCCAGATTCTGAGCCCTTTGCTGGTCATGGGGCCGAAAAAGAAAAGGTGGATCCGCGTCCTTCCTTCTGTCTTCCCGTCTGCTCTTTCCACCCCCTCCCTTTTATTTCCTAAACAAGCTAAGAGTTTTTATAATTCATCACCTGGCTGACAGATGAGTTCTGCTAGAGAATATTAGAAAATGTCTCAAATCTCATATATATGCTAATGGTATGCCGAGACTGGTCGGTGGTGTGCCGGAGTTTTAATCTGTCTTGGCCGGTGTGGAAAGTGGTGGAGACAGTCATTGCACCCGGCAATTTATGATCAAGCAGCTGAATTGTGAAGGAAGAAGGACATGCAGAAAGGGAGAGTAATTTTCTGATTCAACAGCGTTGTTACTACAAATAAAGAAATCTTGATTTTGACTGCACGCGACATTAAATGAGTTTCCTGTGCCCTGTGCTGGATTTTTCATTTTCCAGATCCATAGAAAGTGCCCTGCTTAGATACAAGTGACAGATAAGAAGACGGTTGCATATGGAAATCAAATGTGGGTAATAAAGCCATCTTCTGTTTATTAAATAAACACATGTAGATTACTTCTCCGGAGGAGGCGTTGATAATTCCTCTTTGTGTTCCCCTTTTTTTGCAAGTCACAAAGAATCTTATTTAACAACCACGAATGCTGGATCTACGCTCTTCAGTTTATTACCTTCTCACCATCCAGGAGGTGCGGCATCTGGAATTTACGGCAAACATTTCACTTTGTCTCTCTAGTCCCTGCTTGTGTGTATTAGTTCCGTACATCATTGGGAGCAGCACAGTAATTTTGGAAGATGCACCATTAAGTTGTGTTTTGCTGGTATTTCCATTATAGGAAGGGTGGGATGGGCCACGAGGACAGGGACGCCGGTCTGAAAAGTGAGGGGAGCTCAGCAAAGCCTCCGTGGGCCAGGTCACGGGGAGGCAGGACGCAGTAGCCGGGGGTCTCCTGGGAGGACCACTTGAACACCCAGGCGGCAGAGGTGGGAAGAAGGAGTGGCTGAGTCCAACACCCCACGGGGTCTCATCGGAGGTGGCGGCCCAGCAGCGTGCCCGAGGGACTAGTAGCCGTTTGGGCCCATCGGAGCGGGGGGACGGTATGTCCCAGCTGCAGAAGGTCTTCGGGGCAGGTGGGCAGTGAGCCCGCTCGGAGGAGGGGAGCTTGTTGGCCCAAGTTCTTCGCTTTTCTAGGAGATGCACGTTTGCAAAAAAGCGCTGGGTCTGCATCGCTGGATTGCGTAAGGGACATTTTCTAGACGTTTCAAAGCTAGGGCCCGAGTTGGGTTAAGTTAGGGCTCATGTCAGTGCCAAAAGGGGGCATGAAAGCACAAAATCCTTTGATTTTCTTCAGGTTTCCATATAAACTTAGATTCTCAAGCATGTAACAGGAATAATACAAATAACTTCTATTTCTTACACTGTTTTCAGCTTTAAAAATTTTTTTGGCTGTCATCTTTCCATCATCCGTCTACCTATTATTCATCATGTCTATTATCTATCTATCATCTACATATCCATCTACCTATCCATCTGTCCATCTGTCTATCCAGCTATCTATCTACCATTTGTTTTACTTAGCTCACCGTTTCCTTCCTTAGCTCGGACGGGAAGAGCCTCGTCCCTCCGCAGCCCGCTAAGGAAAGCAGCAGGGTAATACGCATGCACCCGGCGGGCCCTTCTGTTGTGCACGGTCGGGGTATGGGTTCGATCGGCCTGACTCAGGGCCTCTCAGCTGGCGGTGGCTTTGCTCTCTGCACCCCCATCCCTGGGGTCATTAGCAACGTCCGGAGACACTGTGGACTGTCTAAACTGGGGGAGGCAGGAGGTGTTCCTGGCGTCTGGTGGGTCAGGGCTGGACACCCCCGTGCGCGGGACGGCCCCACGACGGGGAGAGCTGGTGCGAATCTGCAAGGACAGTGGGGTAGGGACACCCGGCCTGATGCAGGACGGAGAGCAGAGGGTGTAGTCACATGAAGAGTTGACAGGCTTGACCCTGAAGGTCAGAGATGGGCAGTCAGGACCCTGAGCCGCATGAGCATGGGGGGCTATTTCCTGTTCACGTCCTAGCCCCTGGGTCAATGAGCAGACGGGGCTGGGATGGCTTCTATTCCATTTCCTCTTTCCGGTCATATATGTCCTAGGACTGGTGTTGGAATCTGACGCGGGGCCTGGAGATGACACTGGCCAGCCGGTGGTGGTGGCTGAGTGACAAGAGGGGCTGGCAAAGCTGGCTGGCTCGCAGCTGTGGGGCGAGGGGTGAGCCCAGCGAAGCTGGGTAGCAATGGGACACCGACCTTGAAGTTTCAGCATGCAAATCAGCCCCCCAACTGACAACACCTCAGAAGATATTGTAATTTTTAAAAGGTTTTATTTAAATTCCAGTGTAATTAACATGTAGTACGGTATTAGTTTTGTGTGTATGATATAGTGATTCAGTGCTTCCACACCGCACCTGGTGGTCATCACGGCAGGTGCACGCCTGAATCCCCATCACCCGTTTCACCCATTCCCCACCCCCGCCCTTCTGGTGACCACTAGTAGCCGAGACTCTGTTTCTTGGTTTCTCTCTTTTTGTTTTCCCGTTGCTCATTTGTTTTGTTTCCTAAACTCCACCTGTGCATGAAATCTTATGGTGTTTGTCTTTCTCTGACTCATTTCACTTGGCATAATACACTCTGGCTCCATCCACGTGGTTGTAAATGGTGAGATTTCATTCTTTTTGACGGCTGAGCAATATTCCATCGCATGTGCAGACCACCTCTTCCTTGTCCATTCATTCGTCGGTGGACACCTGGGCTCCTTCCATTATTTGGCTACTTTAGATAATGCTGCTATGAATGTTGGGGTATATGCATCCCTTTGAATTCGTATGTTTGTATCCTTTGGGCAAATACCCAGTAGTGCAATTGCCAGGTACTGGGGTAGCTCTATTTTTAACTTCTCGAGGAACCTCATACTGTTTTCCAGAGCGGCTGCACCAGCTTGCACTCCCACCAACAGTGCTTGAGGGGTCCCCTTTCTCCGCATCTTTGCCAACACCTGTTGTTCCTGACTTGTTAATTTTAGTCATTTTTCCAGGTGCGAGGTGGTAGCTCACTGTGGTTTTGATCTGCATTTCCTGATAATGAGTGATGAGGAGCTTCTTTTCATGTGTCTGTTACTCATCTGGATGTCTTCTTTGGAGACATGTCTGTTCATGCCTTTTGCCCATTTCTTAACTGGATTATTTGTTTTTTGGGTGTGGAGTTTGATAAGTTCTTTGTAGATTTTTGGATACTAGCCCTTTATCAGAAATTTCATTTGCAAATATCTTCTCCCATTCCATATGTTGTCTTTTAGTTTTGTTGATCATTTTGCAGAAGCTTTTTATTTTGGTGTAGTTCCAATAGTTTATTTTTGCTTTTGTTTCTCTTGCCTCAGGAGACATATCTAGAAAGAAGTTTCTACGGCTCTTGTCAAAGAAGTTACTGTCTTGTTATCCTCTGGGATTTTGATGATTTCTTGTCTCACATTTAGGTTTTTCATGCATTTTGAGTCTATTTTTGCGTATGGTGCAAGAAAATATAAAGTTTCATTCTTCTGCATGTGGCTGTCCAATTTTCCCAATACCATTTGTTGAAGAGACTGTCTTTTTTCCATTGGACATTCTTTCCTGCTTTGTCGAAGATTAGTTACTGCAGAGTTGAGGGTCCGTTTCTGGGCTCTCTATTCTGTCCCATTGATCTATGTGTCTGTTTTTGTGCCAGTACCACACTGTCTTGATGATTACAGCTTTGTAATAGAGCTTGAAGTCTGCAATTGGGATGCCTCCAGCTTTGGTTTTCTTTTTCAACATTCCTCTGGCTACTCGGGGTCTTTTGTGTTTCCACACAAACTTTAGGATAATTTGTTTTAGCTCTGTGAAAAATGCTGGTGGTATTCTGATAGGGATTGCATTAAATCCGTAGATTGCTTGGGTAGCATAGAAATTTTAACAATATTTGTTATTCTAATCCACGAGCACGGAATGTCTTCCCATTTCTTTGTGTCCTCTGCAATTTATTGCGTCAGTGTTTTATACTTTTCAGAATACAGATCTTTTACCTCTTCAGTTAGGTTTGTTCTTAGGTATCCCGTGGCTTTTGGTGCACTTGTAAATGGGGGGGATTCCTTGATTTCTCTTTCTCTTGCTTCCTTACTGGCGTATAGGAGAGAGGATAGTGTGATCTTTGTTTATGTCACCGTAAGTCTCTGTCTGGACCCCTTCGTCTCCCTTTCATAAGCTATTATTCCATTCTTACTATACGGCTCTAATGAGCTGCTAGAGGCATTCACAGTTGTGAGCTTTCATTTTTGAAGAAAGAAGAAATTGCTTCTTCACTGTACAGAGTGAAACCACGCCGACGTGCTGGGACAGATACCGAGAGCAAGTTGTGTTTTGTGTGTTAGGGGTTGTGCGCGTGGTTATTTTAGAAACACTTCTTTGTTTCCAAGCCAGGGAAACACAGCCGGGGGGAGCCAAAAATAGTTCTGTTTGCTCTTTGGGGATGTGAGGGTGTGATTTTTCTGCGGGACGCGCCTGTCTTTCCGGCGTCCGCGGACACGTGCAAGGTCAGGCTGGCAGGAGGAGCGAACGGAGGGGACTCGGCTGCAGGGCCGGCCAGGCCGCTCCCGCAGGGACCGCCGGCTCCAGCGTCCTTCTGGAATCCTGGGAAGGCTCGGAGCGCGGCTCCCCTCCGGGGTGTGGACGCCGCTCATGACCGCCTTCTGGCTTGTGTTTTCTTCGTTGGTCAGCCCCATTGGGACAAGGGGGGACTGTCCAGGGGTCCCTGGTCCCTGCAGACAGCACTGCGTTCTGAGACGATAACTTTCAGAAGGAGAGGCACACATGTTTTCCCTACTCGTGCGATCGGACAATCACGTGATGCCCCTAGAACTCAGCTGGTTCCTCCTCCAGCTCCTCTCCCCTGAGTTCTGTCTGCCATGGGACACAGGGCGAGGCGGGGATTGCACTGGGGGGGGCGGCCCCCTCCCGGGAAGGGGGGGGCGTGGGCAATCCCCCTGCCTTAGCTCACTGGTTCACAGCGCCGAACCCTTCCCGGAGGGGAACCCGCTGCCCTTCCCCATGGACGGTCCCCGCCCGCCCGCAGACGCGGTCCTCTGGGGAGCGCTTGGAGAGACACTGTGCCCAGGGCACCGGGAGTGTGCACCATGCTCACACCTGTCCACGCGGCTACGGGCGGGAGGCGGGGGCAGGGGCTCCGTGGACAGCCCACAGGGGCCGCAGGCTCCGGCCCTCCATCTCCTTTTCTTCTTGTGTTTAAACGAGCACGGCATTTATTCTTGTTTTAAAAATAGTATCTCTTGACTCTTTAGAGGTCAGAGGAAAGCATAGAAATAGAAGTAACTACACATTAATATTTTCATCAGGGCAAATACTAGTTTTCTTTTATTTTTTCTCTATACAATCTAAGCATAAACACCGTTAAAGTGAGAACATACTGGAGTGTGCATGTGGGTATGACCTTTCATTCCATGTCATGATAGTGTTATCTTCTCGGCTTACACTTGGGCTTAAAATAATCGCAAATTCCTTAATTGGCTGAATATTCCATCATTTGTTAGCTGGCTCACCATCCTCAGATCTGACTTGTTACCAGTTCTCCCTCTGGGGACGAGGGGCCGCTTGCCCACGTGGGAGCCCCCAGCAGGGCCGCGCCCGCCCGGCTCCTTCCCCCCGGGACGGCCGGGGGCGGACAGAGGAGGCCGGGAACCGGTGACGGCGATGCTGGCGGCCGGCGAACGTGTGCACCGAGCCGGTCATGACGGCGATGGGAGTCGCAGCCACAGACGCTAGAGTCCTGACGTCTTTCCACGTGGCTCCCCGGCCCCAGGGTTGTGCCCCCCGCCCCCCGGTGAGGCAGCACGGGCACAGCGAGGATTCCTGTCATTGCAGCGGGAAATCTCACCCTGGATGGTAGGGACGGAAGGGCTTGCCGGGTCAGGGCGGTGCCTGCCATGACCCGAGGGACCCCGGCCGCCCCCTCAGCCCACGGGCGTCCTGTCTGTCTCTTCTCTGAACACCGAGCGGCTGCTGCTTTTCTGCTTTGGAACCTACATGCGAACATTCTGGGGCACTCCAGACGGGGCACATCCCCCGGCCCCAGGGTCCTGCCCCGGCCTTCCCCACGTGTGACCTTCCGACTTCCCCGTGCCCCTCGTCGCCCCTGAATCTGCCGCTGCACCCCGCATTCGGGCAGGTGGACAGGATTAAAGCACGTGATTCTCTCCCGTACCACTCAGCCTGGCCGGCAGCCGGCCCCACCCACGCCCTCCACACTCGCCTCCTTGATGCAGGAAGTTTGTGGGGTCCCAGTTCGCGTTCTCTCACCCAGGTGCTCGGCGAAAACAAAAGCACAAACCACACAAAGTCAGATAAACCAGACCTCCTGTCAGGAAGCTCTCTGCGGGCGAGATCACGTGTTGGCCCGTGTCCCTGCCACTCCTGCCTGGTTCGGGGTGCCGGGCCCGGGGCGCTCACCCGCTCCCCACACTGCACGGTCCCCGACGTGCTCAAGTGCCCAGCCTATGTTAGTCCTGGGGAGACAGCTGTTTCTAGACTCAGAATCTTCACGCCCCCCTCTAGAAACCCATAACTGTTCCCCATAACTTGTCCTGGCACTGGTGCTGATTATTTTTCTCTCACCGAAAGGAACCACACGCGCGTCTCCCGTATGTAACCCAAGTGATCCAGCTGGCGTTGGCTCCGACCCCGGCTCTGGCGCCCCCCACCATGCCAGACGCGGGAGCCACAGGGTCCTCCTTCTGTCCTTCCCTCGGCCCCAAGCCTCCCAGTGGGGCCTCCCGTGACACCGGAGCCCTGCTCCCCAGCCGGGGGGCGTCGTCCAGTTCATTCCCACTGATGTGGTTCTGAGCCCCGTCTCGTGCATGAATCCAACATCTTTCCTCCCCCGGAGCTCACAAGAGCCCTCCAGTTGTTGACACAGTCACGTGGGTCCTGGCTGAAAAGCCCAGCCATCCCCCCAGAGCCCCGCTGTTGTCCCTTGCCCCGCACACCAGGCGGGACGGAGCAGGAGGAATGCCTCGAGGTATGCCGGGATGAGCCCACCACGCAGTGCAGCCGGGGCCAGCCAGAACCAGGGGGGCTCCCGGGCCCTGGGACAGAGCTCCAAACACCCAGGGCAGTGTTACATGGTTGGAAACCATTGGATCCCATTTAAGGATCTCCCTATACCTGTCTGTCTGTCCACCAAGAGGGAAACAGAGAGAGAAAGATTTTAGGAAATTGGCTTCCGTAACGGGGGAGGCTGGAGTCCAAAGTCTGTGGGCTGGGCCAGCGGGCAGGAGACCCCGGGAAGGCTGCCGTGGCCACAGGCCGCTTGTCGGCAGGATTCCTTCCTGCCCGGGGAGGTCAGCCCCTGCTCTAGCCAGGCCTTCAACTGATTGGATGAGGCCCACCCGTGTCAGGGAGGACTCAGAGCTTGTCACTTTCAATGTTAATGTCATCCAAAAAGCATCTTCACAGGAACACCTGGGATAATGTTTGACCTCATCGCTGAGCACCGAGGCCCAGGTGAGCCGACACGCGTGACGACCCATCACAGGCAGACGGGCTGGGGAGCATATGCTTCACGGGACTCCACAGTGCTTGCACATACGTGTGCTTCCTGTGTGGGTGTGGCGCTCACCGCTGGCCCTGCTCAGAGCCCTTCTGCACCTTCCACACACACCCTGTCTCACGCTCGTCGTCGCACGGCTGACGCACTCACCGCACCGCGGGGTCGCAGAGGGGAGCCGCGCCGGTCCGGGTGGGGGTGTGGTCCTGACAGCCGGCCTCACTGGGCAGGGCTCCAGAGGTCATCGGGGGCGGGGGATGGTACCGGCTCTTAAAATAACCTGTGTTCCACAATTAGACCTATGACTACATTGCTTGTCATTCCAGGATGTTCTAGAGACTTTGTCTTTTTATAGCATGTTTTTAGGGTTTGGTTTTGAACTAACTCGAGGGGAGAAAGAGCCTACTGCTCGGTGCCGTGCTGTGAGTGGCCATGTCCCCTCTCCCAGCGGCTGGAGGAGGGGCGCGGACACACCCCCGTCGGGCCGGCTCCGGCTCCCCGGGAGGCAGCGTCCTCCTTCCTGGGGTGGCCGCTGCGTCCGGGTCCTCACACCCTCTGGGACCCACCCCAGGCGCAGGGCGCCTCCCCACCCGTGTAGGAGCGGCTACGGTGCCCTGAGTTAAGCGTTATTGATTTCACAGCAGCGGCTTATTTCTTGGCGGTGCGATCGGGTTTCAAGCTAGTTCCCATTGAATTAATTTTTGCTGTTCAGTGTTTGAAGTTCAGACAGGAATGATTGGCCTGGGAAGGAGTCGGTGCATTCTCGCCGAGTAATGAAGCTGGAGGCCGGCATTCCCCACCTCTCCAGGGAAAGGTTTGATTTTGAAGTCTTTTTGTGGTTTCCAGGAGACCGTTGGGCTGCCCCTGGCTGGCAGCCGATGAGGCAGCCGACAAGCAGGGGGCAGAGCGCCCCTGACCCCCAGCCCTTTGCCGTCTTCGAGGAGGTGGCTCCGTGGACCCCCGGCTTCTCAAGGGGGAGGCTGCTGCTTCTGGTTGCTGGCGAGGTCCGGGCCGGGAGCTGCAGGAGGCAGGCCATGCCAGAGCATCACGAATCCCGTGTTCGAGCCTCACCACCTCCCTGGCTGGCAAGTGACCCCGAGTCACGCAGAGACAGTGCCCCATACGAGCCGCTCGCCGGAGCCCTCCCTTCCCTGTTTTGCTTTGTTTTCATTCCTTGTTTTCTTTAGACCGGGTCTTGGTGTTCCCCATGTTCAGAGACGTGGGGGTTGTGATCTCTCGCCCTCACCCTTCCTGGGCACGAGGGGGGCACCTCTCACGGGGCTGCCTTTCCTGGGCTCAGGGGGACCGGACTGCTCGGCCGGTGAGGAAGGCAGTCCGTGGCGAGGACGGCGGTGCGTGGTCAGGGGTCGTAGCTGTCATTCGGGGCCGCAAAGGGCTCTGGGGGAGTCATGGGAGCGGCTGTGGGAGAAGGCCATCCGCGAGCCTCGGGCAGCCGTGTAAATGCCAGTCATTCCTGTGGGTAAGGTGTGTGTGGCCCGCGTCAGTCAGCAGGTGCCGTCTGTGAGGTGTCCGCTCTCTCCCTGGGTGCAAAGCACCGGGTGTAACGAGAGTGTAAGGCAAAGCCGAAGACACGCCAACGAGTGTCCCCGGCTTGTCCGTGCAAAGCTCACAGAAGAGGCAACAACCAGTTCAAAAGATGCTTTGAGCTGGGGGGTTAGGGACTGGCCTTCTTCTACGGGAAATGGAGGGGTGTCTCTACAGGAGGGGTCCTACCAGGTGTGAGGTGCGACCCTTTATCTGCACCCTGCTTCTTAAACTGGCCGTCCCGTTGGGCACAGCACGGCGCCCTCCTGGCGGGGTCCAGGGGACAGGGCACTGGGGGGACGCCTGAGTGCTCAGAACCTCTGCCCCACACCTGCGGGGCCGGGAGGAGCTCTGCACAGGTGCACGGGAGCTGGGGAAGCTCAGTGCGCAAGACACGAGGGTCCGAGCCAAAGAGGGCTGGGCTTGGGGAGACGGGCTGGTCATCGTGCTGGTGGGTCAGAGTCCTGAACAAGCGAGGAGGCTTAGGACGTGCACCTCAGTGCCCATGAATCTCGTGTGTTTGTAACGGTGCTATCTGGAACTTTAACTCGCTGTAAATACCTACATTGAATGTCTATTGTATTGATTTTTCAATCAAATTGTTATTATATTAGACTTTTCTGCAGCTAATCTTGTCTTCTCCCCGAATCTTATGAAATCAGATGGAGACAGTCATTGCACAAAAACTCATTTGGTTTCAGGGAAGAAGCGAGGTTAACAAAGGGGAAAATGTCAGCGAGGGGCAAACTTCCCGTTCCCTTCCCTTACCTGCGAGCGCCACCTCACCTGGACTAGGATGGGAAGGCAGATGTCCCACCAGCGCCCTTCATTCCTGATCTTCCTCCCCCACCTGCTGTCTGAGCGTGGGGCCCGCTCCTGCGGCCGGAATGGAAGGGGGAGGGGCGTCCCGAGGCCACGTCATCCGGCCACAGCCACGCGCTCCTGGGGCCCCGAATCTGACATTCACTCATTCCCTCGTCCATCTATTCGCTCCACAGATGCCGTTCTGGGGCTCGAAGCCTGGGGTGTCATGGTCATCACAGATTTATTACTATTGACCTCGTGGAAGACAGACGTTTCCAAACGGTTCATTTAGAAACGTCCAGTCCGGCCGCTCTTTCCAGCCCCATCTGGGCCGCGGCACCCTGCCAGGCAGCCGCCCAGAAATGCCCCCCGCTCAGCTCACTCCCATTTCACAGAATCACGCCGAAGCTGTGTGGGGTCTAGAGGCCGTTTCCTCGAAGCCCCTCCTTGCACGGTCGGGGCCCGGGGAGTGGGCGGGAGCACCACTGGGTTAGTGGCAAAGTCAGGCCACACCGGAGGTCCGGCCGTCAGCCCACCGTGTCTCCTCCAATGTTCACCAGATCTTTTCCTCCCTCGCACCCGCCGTCATCCTTTTCTCTGCTTCCTGGACTCCGAAAGTTCTTCCCGACTGCCCATCCCGTGTGCCAGGCAGCCTGCGGAGCAGGTGCGAGCCATCTCCGAAAGTCTCGAGTGGACGCGGCCAGCGGCAGGCGGTTGCAGAGTCCGGAAGGAGAGCCAGGCCGTGGGGAAAGTGGCGTGGTCCTTGCACTTGTGGCGACAGGGACACAACCCGACGCAGGCTGGCGGAGACCGAGAAGCCGGGCTCATAGCCTGAGAGCCCAGGACTCGGACCGTCACCAGGGTCCTTCTCTCCGTCTCTGGCTCCAGCTGCCTTTCTCCCCCACGAGCCGTGTGGGGACCGGCCCAGGTAGGCACGGGCCAGACAGAGGCCGGGGGCAAGATGGCCCGTCTCTCTAAACCTGCACTTCAGCCCCCTGCAAACGGCCGGCAGAACCGCCAGTGGGGTAGGTGCCCCAGACCCAGACTGTGAGGCGCTGTCAGGATGGGCCCCGGTCACTGTCCCCTCTGCGGCCAGCAGGGCTGCACTTTGTGCCTGGAAACGCCGCGAGCGGCCGGGGAGGGTGCTGGCAGGTGCTGACACTGAGGCCGCTTTGGGGAATCAGGGGGGACACCTCGGACCACAGGAGTCGGACCGGGCTGGGAATGCGGTTACTTCGGGCAGGAGACGTGGGGCGGGGGTGGGAACCGTCCGGACTCGGGGAGCAGCACACACCACACGGGAGGGCAGAGGGCACAGGCACCCCGTGGCGGGGCTGGCGGGGCCGGCGCTCAGCCAGAGCCGTGGGCCGGTAGGAGACGCGCGCACTGGACGGGAACGATGGCTCCGGGGCCCAGTTTGCATTTGAGACTTTAGTCCGGGATGATCTGGAATGTTTTAAGTACAAAAGAGATCTGTTCAGGCTTTGATCGTACAAGGATAATTGTGATTTAGGTAAGAATCGAGGAAATGCCAGGCATCGGGGCGAGAGGCTGTGAAGTTCCTGCAGTAATCCAGAATAAAGCGCCGTGGTTCTCCAGGATGGCAGAAGGAAGGCCCACGGCTGTGCCTGCCGGGACTCGGAGGCACCTCCAGGCGGGGACACAGGGTGCAGGCAGCTCGGGCCCCCAGGGCGGCTTTGTCTGTGGGCCTGTGTCTCTGCAAGACGAGGGAATTGGAATCGAGAACTTGTAAGATTCCTTTCTCTTCAAAATTCCGCATTTGTGCTATGTAATTAAACACCAGGCAGGAGCCCCGTGCTGTCTCCGGAAGGAAGTCAGGTGTGGACCCGTCTTCCGATCTCCCTGCAGAAAATGCAGAAATACCATTTCAATACCATTCATGTCGATTCCTTGGCCTTCAAATACTCTAAATCTAATCCGTATCCGGACCTGACATCACCGGCAACTCCTCGAGCGGAGAGCTCCACCGCGGTCTACTCTCTCACGGGCCCCGTCTCCCGCCTGCCCTTGGGGTCACAGACGCCCCGCAGAGGCTGCTCTCCCTCCAGACCCCAATTATCCCCCGGCTGACGCCGTGTGCCCAGAGGAAGAGGGTTGCCAGCGGTTCGCGTCAATATTTGCCCAGGACGCGAGCTCGCGGTGCGGACGCGGACCCACTGTTGGCGAGGCAAACGGCCGAGGATGAATTTTGAACGGGCGAGGAGGGGCACTTTCGCTTTTCCCTGATCTGCATTTCCTTACGCGCGTCGGACGCACAAGATGAACACTCCGGGTTCTGAGTTCTTAGATTAAATGTTGTCTTTTTAAATCAAAAGTAAGCAAATCCTATGTAATATGCCTGACATATATTTATTACAACGTTCTTTAGAAGCAATTTCCATTCTGATATGCCATTGCCGGGATCATTATTAAAGAGTTAAGAAGAATGGGGAGTAGGTGATAGAGATCAGATTTTTCAGAGATGTAACTAAAATGAATGGTGCGTTATAAGGACATTAAAAAAGCAATAGGATTTAAACTATTAAGCAGATAGATGCCAATTGATAGATGCCGCATCGCGTGCTTTTTGACACTCCATTCTCAAAGTTATAGAGCTGGAGTCTTGCAGCTGTGGATTTAGAACATCTGTATGGGAGGATTTTAAATATTCGGCAGGGGAATGAATTGGTTCGGGAGTAACACACAGTTTTATTATTATTATTTATCCTTACTTTCCTGATTTGGAAAAAAAACCCAAAACTACAGGAAAATCAGAGGATAGTATCATAAACGACAGCCTTCCATCTTAAAGGAGCCAACACAAGCGTTTGCATCAGACTTTTAATTCATTTGTGCAAGTATATCATTCCAGATGGATGGCGGCCCTCTGGCCCGTCCGCGAACCAGCGGGGCCACTCCCCTCGCGGTCCTCATGCTTTCCTCGCACTGTGACCAGGCACCCACGTCGTTCATTTAATAACGTGCACACCTGGTGATGGAGAGTGACGTTCTGACGAAGGCTGGGGAACATAGGGGAATGCGCCCTGAGTGTCGCCGTCCCCGCGCGGTGAGCACCGGGGACCGGACTCATTCCCCGAGCCACACACCACTCAGCCTGACACGGTCTCCGAGTCGGGAGCCCCAAGTGCATGTCTCGATGCCAGCAGGGCCGTGGTCCCCCCAGAGGCTCCAGGGATGGGCCCTGCCTGCCTCCTCCAGCATCCACCCACGGTCCCATGGCCGCCTCTCTCAGTCTGTCCCCGGCCCCCTGCATCCCCCATGAGGACCCACGAGACTGTGTCACCTGGGCTGTCCAGAAGAAGCTCTTCTCAGCATCTCGAAAGCAATGCCGTCTTTTGCCTATAAGGTAACATTACCGTCTTTCCCATAAACCAGTCTTCACAGGTCTGGGGATGAGGAGGTGAATACATCCGTATGGAACATTTGATGAGTGTCCCCCCCTCTCCCCAAGGTGTCGCTTTCTGGGACCAGACAGCAGAGCTGTGCAGACCGCCAGCGACCGGACGCACACGGGAGCACGTGCTTTCCTGGGGGACGTCCCCGGGACCGGTGTTGCCGAGCCGAAGGTGGGCCCGGGGTGCCTGCCCACCTCGTTCCCCACATCCCCTCCCGCGAGGGGGTCGACTTGAGAGTGATTGCCACGACCGGGCACCTGTGCGGATCCCTGGGACCTGGTGTCTCCCTCACTGCGAGGAAGGCGCCGTGCTTTCTGTTTGGGGCTCGGTTCTCCGCATTCTTCTTAGAGCGCGTATAAAGCTCTTCGTGTGTTTTGGATATAAATCCTTTTTTTCCCCCAGTTACGGACGATGCAAACGACTTCTCTCAGTATGTCACAGGATGCTTTTGGTCATAAAGTTTTGAAATTTAAAGAAGTCAGTTGCACCCACTTTCACTTCTATCCGTTGCACTTTGAAGAATCCTTCCGTATCACCTAACTTTATCTTCTGGTTTTGTTTTCCCACATTTTTTGTGTATGGTATGGGTAAAGATCTCATTTTATTTTATTTTTCTGCAGGGGAGGCTTTCGCGAGTGGGTCTACCTTTTCTCACTGATTTCTGACGTTTGCTCCGCGGTTTGCCAGGCTTTTATTCCGGCTGTTTCGACTTCCCGTGTTTTCCTTTCCTCCTCTGACGTCTTCCCTTCCGCACACCAACATCACAATGGTTGCATTTCTCTGTAGTTAAAATAAGTTTTGATAGCAGGCTGGGGAAGACTTCACTCTTTCTTTTTCAATTTTTAAATTATTCTTATAGTTCTCCTTATATATTTGAATTTTAGGTTTCATTTTTTTTTTTAAATTTCTTCTTAAAGGCCTGTGGGTTTTTGTTTTGTTTTGTTTTCAGTTGCATGAGGCTGAAAGCCAGACTCAGGGAAAACTGGGCCTGTCAGTCCTGTTGGTTCCTCCCCACCACGGGGAGATCTTTCCCACTACTCATGATATTTGTTAGTTCTTGAAAAATGCTGTATCATATTCTCCACAGGGGTCTTTTATACCTTTTGTTACTTTATTCTGATGCATTGTGGTTTCAGATCTTACTCTATTTCTCTATCGCATTTTCTGGAACCCTTTGCTCCTAATCCATAGGAAGGCTATTGATTTTTGAATGTTTGTGTTGTGCCCATAGAACTCGCTGAGATCTGTAATGAGCTCTACTGTTTCCCTCTGTATTTTATGGGACGTCCCTTGCTGACAACTACGTCATGTACATTTTTTTCTCTTTTTTCTAACACGACCCGCCCGGCACCAGCCCTGGCCCATGGTGTAAGCTACGCATGGATTATAATCACCTTGCCAACAGCCAGGGACTGTCCAGGTCCCGTCACCCTGATTCGACGGGCCGCGCTCCCCTTGCCTCTGGGGGAAGTGCTGTCCCAGCCCCCTGTCCCCTCGGCCTCTGAGGCGGGCACTGCAGAGCCCCTCGGGAGGCATGCCCATGTCCCTCCCACGGAGGCCTGCCCGACGGGACGTTGACTAGGGCGCCCCAGCAAGGCCGGTGAGCCCATCTCCTGTAACGCATTTATTCCGCATCCCAGTCTCCCTGTCACTGGATGCCTTTCTCTGTGACATTGAAGAAGTTCTAGAATCTCAGCGCAGTGCCCTGCGGAGGACCTTTGGGTCAGAGCTTCCGTTAACGAGCTGCATAGACAGTTGGAGCCACTCCCGGTGGCTTGAGTCAATGCCACGAACTCAGAGCTTTGCTGGCTGCACCCATGCCGACTAATGTGTTCCGTTCTCCAAGTATGTTTCTTCTCCCTAGAGCCAACGTCCCGGGATCAATGTCCAGTACTAGTCTCTAGTTTCTATAATATAGATTGGAAAAATCTGGCAATTGTTTTGGTGTGCGTGGCAGTGTCCCAGGCGGTCACACTTGGTTCTCACTCCCTGTGCATGCAGCTCTCCTTTCCTCTCCCTGTCCCCGCTGACTGCCCATGGCCCCGGACCCGCCTGGGCTTGAGTGTCGGGTGTAGGAACAATGGGGGGGTCGTGGGCCTCCAGGAGGGTCGGCATTCCCTGCGGGCCGGTGTCTGAGATGTCACCGCACGTTCCCCAGGCAAGGGGAAAATCACCCCCAGACAGGGGAAGAAGGACAACTTCAACAACATGTTCTGAAGTCAACAAAATGCTTCAAAATATGTGACCTCCCCCAGGAAAGGTCGCATCAAGCAGTGCTTCTCACAGAGCATGTAGGCAATGGAAGGGATGTTTTCCAAGGAAACAGTGCAGGCTCGCTGCGGTGTCTCGTCAAGCTTCTCCGATTAGCCTTCGCTCCTGTTCGGGGTGAGACAGTTTCCCCACCACTCCAGTGCAGCTGCTGCCTTGGGGTTTCTCTGCTGAGCAGGCAGGCTCACAGAGCTAATATCGTTGTCCTCATGACAATCCAAGCAGCGCCTGAGACAGGTGGGCTGTGGTCTGACGCCGGAAGGAGCGAGGCAGCCCCTGAACTCTGGGAGACCCTCTCCCGGTGACTCTCAGGTCCTCGAGTCGTACTTTCTTATGAAGCAGACCCCAACTCGAAGCCTGCGGGGGCGGGAGGTGAGCGATGGAAACCGGGCGTGCGTGTCTGCAAACGGCAGGGACCGCGGAAACACCGTGACGTGCCCGGCCGGGCTCTCCCTACACAGGCACTGAGCACAGAGCACCTTGGGTTTGAGCTTGGTCAATAAAGTTATCATGCAATTACCATCAACTGGTCTTTCATTATTAATCGTCACCTCTGGGGCTGTCTGTGGACGGAGCGCTGTATTGCATCTGAAAGTGGGACCCGGATTTGACAGATAGGAGGGAAGCATGAGAAAATAATCAGTGCCACCATGAATAATTGAGCTTTAATAATTTTTGCTGCATTTAGAAATCATTTCCCACACTTGTTACATGACCAAAGTGCCTGAAGCCAAAAAGTTGATCAGACTCATCTCATACTTGGTGAAACTCTGCAGCCTGAACGAGAGCGAGGTACAGATTTTCGGGAAGGAAGCACATGGAAAAGCCCGGGTCAGAAATGTCGGCGTGAGCGCTGACCATCCGCGGCGTTGTAGGACGCACAGCCCCGCTCTGCGAGGAAGCTCTTCGGGCACTAAGACTGAGCGCAGAGCTGTTTCCGTCAGAACCACTTCACCCATTACTTATTTTCATTAAATGATAACATTTTAATTACAAAGATAGTATTTATTCATTGTAAACAAGTTTTTTAAAAGTTAAAAAGTATCTATCGAGAAGGGTAAATACCCCTTCCTTCCCCAGAGCGCCCGCCCTAGAGAACCAGCAGGGACCACAGCCCAGAATTCGGTGTGGGGGGCCATAGTGATTGTGCCACACAACCAGAGGGTGTGAGGCTTATTACTTCCATAATGAGGCCTTTCGGGGAGAGGAGAGTAGAATTCCCAGCTGACCCGGAATGGCTGAGTGGGCAGAGGAGACTGGCTTGGGGCTCGTGTGGTGGGGGATGCTGCCCACGTGTGGGCAGGGGCTCGTGTGGTTTCAATATCCCACTGGTGCCAAAGGAAGGGGCACCCAGGTTTTCAGATCCACTTACCCAAATGTGGAACAGAAGGGAAAAGAGGGCGGCGAGGCTTACCAGCCACACACCAGTCAATGGAGCCACAGTATTCTGTCTCTCGGCCTTCGCGCAGCAAGGGGACCATCCTTTACGGTGTCTTTAGTAAAAATCCAGACATTTCTATGAATGGATACAAATATTCTTACACAGAAACTATATCTCCACCTTATGCTCATCCATCCATCCATCTACCCATTCGCCCATCTATCCATCATCCACCCATCCATCCATCCACCCACCCATCAATCTATCCACCTACCCATCCA
>CM052895.1:132310423-132336158 GCA_028534135.1 Potos flavus | reverse complement strand
GCTGCCGTGCAGATGCATAAAATATAGCATCAAAGGATTCTATCCGAGGGAAAGATCAGCGGCCTATCCCACCGAGTTTTAAATAAACGTACCCTCTCGCTCCCAGAAGCTGAGGCGTGGGGCGCGAGGAGGAGACGGTGTCGGGTGACCCTGCCCCGCGGAGGCCGGCACCTCGCGGCCCGTCCCAGGAGCCACGTGCGACCTAATTAACCAGTGCGGTTCCCGCTCCGGTGACGGCAGGCACGGGCTCCGAACGAGGCCGCCGGGAGGGCCCCCCGAGCAAGCCTGCTATTTTTAACTCTTTGGAGAACCAATTCAAACAGAAAATGTAATTAAAAATTTGTCAACAGAGTACCCGGAAGCACTCCCTCGGGCCCCTGGACGCGTATCTTCGATATTTGCTTAACCAATTACCGAGTGGCCGTCTCACGGGTAAAGCATCCGACATGTTCACGGTTTTGCAGCCGTGAGATGGTCCGTCCTCAGCCCCTGAGCAAGACCCCATGCTCAGCTCTCGACTTGGCAATCCACAGGTCCTGCCGTGCTGGCCACGGGCTGCGGGCCTCCCCTGCAGGCGCGCTGTGCTCTCACGCGGTTTTGGGGCGCAGTGGGGTCCCACATGGGGTGGTGGTCACGGAGCTTCTGACGTAAGAAGTAAGGTCAGATTAGGGTCCTGGTGCTTCGGGGCTCGCGTGGAGAGAACCCCCGGCCACGTGGCGGACCGAGCCCCGGGTTCCGTGGTCGTCTCTGGCTGGCAGCTGAGAGAAGAGCATGGGGCCTCCGGTGGCCGCGTCGAGCTCATCCTCCCACAAAGACACTGTCCCCACTCAGGCCGCCCCACAGGTCCGCACACTTGGTTCCTTGTGCACCACGAGCAGGAAAGTCTCCGTGGAGAAGCGGGAGGGACAGCAGGGCGTGTGCGTGTGTGACTGGCCGGCCAGTGACAGGTGACTCACAGAGGGCAGTCACATCCTGGCGGGTTCTCTGGAGCCCAAAGGGCATTTGAAATGAGCGCTCGGGGCCGCAGAGAGGAAGCCGGTTCCGCGCTCGCCCACAGCCGGGTCTTCCTGGGGCTCGTGGCCCGGGGGCGCCATCCCCTCCTGCTCAAACCACGGGGTTTCCTGAAAGGAGCGCCAAGGTCAGCCTGGACGACCTTGGACGACCATGATGCAAAGAGGAGCACGTGTAGATAAAGTAGAGAAACCTTCGCCATACTCTCAGATTTTTTCTTCCTGGTGCTTATTTCTAAACGAACACAATCTACTCCAGAACTCTTTAATGTAATAAAAATATAGCTCAGGGTCAGGTATGAAATTAATGACACAAATTCAAAGTATTAATGCTCAGTGGGATGAATCAACTTCAATGAAGAAATAATCAAGCTCTGTAACCAGACCCAAATGGAAAATGATAGAAGCACACGAACAATTCCAACAGCAATCTGTTACGAAGGAAATTATGAAAACATGTATAAAATATTTATTTTTAATAAGATGAATGTCCTATTTCTTAAAACTGAAATAAGATTAGACTCTTAACTTATTATCAAAGGAGAGCAATGATTGCAAACGCCGCCTCTTCATGTGGATGGAAATGCTAATTTTATTATCTTAATTTGTACAGCTCTGCTTCTTGTCTATTTTATTCTTTTTCAAGTTAAATAAGTAGCAGTAAGAAAGCTTTGGGGTTTCATTTATACAAAGTGAAATCCTTGGTACCAAATACCCAAGTAGGGCATTTGATGGATCCAATAATTTTGCGGTCAGAACGATTTCTGCACCACAAGGACCCCTCGCGGACTAGTGGAGGCTTAAAGGAGGGCACGCCTTTCACAATGTGAAATGTATATCTATTATGCATATCACTGTTTGTCGCTTTGCAGGTGACGGCCTTCAGGAAAATGAGACTGACCGTCACATCACCCTGGAGGGCGCTCATTCAGAGAAGGGTGAGAACCAGCAACGTCCTGTCCTCCTGTAGGACGTGGGTGCATCGTGGGCATGCGAGGCAGGCCATTCCCACGTCACTGTCATGCCTGACGACGCGGAGGGCTCAGTGACTCAGCCTCTTGACCCAGGTGATGGAGTCGGGCTCTGGACCCGGCAGAAGTCCATCACACAGTGGTCGAGATGCGCCAAAGGGCACACGGTCAAGGTCATTGACGGCAGAACAGTGACTCTCTGAAAGAACCTGAGTAGACCACGCTACAGGAGGAGTGAGTAAAACGCGTTCACTACATAGATGGCACGAGGCCGTTAAAGGCGTACTTTTGAGGATATTTAAAGAAACTGCAAAAGTGACAATTATACACTGCTAAGTAAAAAAAGACAAGATGAAAGCAATATATCTTATAGATCTCTATTTACTAGAGACCTATTTCTCCGCGTGTACACAGAATATATATGAACGATAAGTATGTATTTTATAGAAGCATAAATATAGATGTGAACACACATTCCCTCATGCTCTAAAATGGCCGGTAGGAAAAGTAAATATAAACTGTTCACCTATGATTGATTGATTGATTGGTTGATTGATTTTTAAGAGAGGGAAGGAAGGAGGGGCAGAGGGAGTGGGAAAACCTTTTTTTTGTTAAAGATTTTTATTTATTTATTGGAGGGCGAGAAAGCACAAGCACGGGGAGGAGGGGGCAGAGGGAGAGGGAGAAGCAGACTCCCGGCTAAGCAGGGAGCCTGACGCGGGACTCGATCCCACGACTCTGAGATCACGACCTGAGCCAAAATCAAGAGTTGGACCCTTAACTGACTGAGTCACCCAGGCGCCTGATCTGTGATTTATTGTTATGCTTGTCGTTTTACGTTTTCCCAAGGAAAATTTCTACAGTGAATTTAGGTTTATTTCACAATTTGAAAAATCACGAATCTTAATACATATTAAGAAATGTTACATGATTGCAGAATGAAGGGGCCACCTCTGCCTTCTCTGGGCTCTGCCGGTATTTTCATTTTGAAAAAATACACAAATTTAAAATGCTATTTCCTGATTGTTTATTTTTATTAACGTGGTTACTTATGAACCTGTGTTTGCTCTGCTCTCTCGACCGGCTCTCTTTCTGTGAATACAAGACTTGACCCTCTTCTCTGCTGAGTATTTTGTCTTACTCAGTATTTTATCTTACTAATTTATAAGAGAATTTTTTATCGTATCTGTTTCAATATTTTCTCAGTATGTCTGCCACTTAGTATTTAAATGTGTAAATGAGTTAACTGTTTATTTGGGGAAATGTATCAATAAGTATTTGCATATTTCTTCAAAATCTGATATATTTGGAAAGTCCTTTTTCATCAAAAGATTGATGACCCCATTTCTTTCTAGTATGCATGTGCTTGCACGTTTTTATGTTTCGCTTTTAAACTATCTTATTATTATAATTGCTAATGCCCCACTTATTTGTAAGACCTAATCATCATGTATTAAATGCTAATATTCATAGTCTGGTAGGTGTGTGTGTTTTCTTTTTCTTTTTTTTTTTTTTTTTTGAGATTTTATTTATTTATTTGACAGAGAGAGAGAGATCACAAGTAGGCAGAGAGGCAGGCAGAGAGAGGGTGAAGCAGGCTCCCCGCTGAGCAGAGAGCCCAATGCGGGGCTCGATCCCAGGACCCTGAGATCATGACCTGAGCCGAAGGCAGAGGCTTTAACCCACTGAGCCACCCAGGCACCCCATGTGTGTGTGTTTTCTTAAAACATGTTTTACAATCTTCTAGATTACATGACCTTTCTTTACAAAAAAAGAGAGAGAGAGAGAGAGAGTGGGAGACGGAGGGAGGAAAGAAAGAGGAGAAAAGGAGAGAAAAAGCTTTTCGTATTTACTTTGTTACTTCACACACATTTCTGGAAACACTGTGTTACATTTACGTCCTACGTAGTTCCCATGCTAATCTGTTAAATTAAAGCTACACATTTTCTGTTTCTTCCTTGACCCAATGTCTTCTATATCCTTCAATTTATAAAAATACTTTTCTTTCCATGGGTCCCACTCATTTCTTTATAGATACATATGTATGTATATTTGTTTGTTTTGATAGCTTGAATTTTCTTCTTCCCATCACATACCCTAAGTGATCATTTCAGTCTGACATCAAAGCCCTTTGCTCTGGTAACATTTCATGCATATGTCCCTACCCAGTGCTCTGCTGTTCCGTGTAATCGTATTATTTTTGCTTGACTCTTTGGCAAAAGTCACAGGATCAGCAAATGAAGATCGTCTGATTCCCTGCCTTTCAGTCCCTTTGCCCGTCATTTCTGATTCGTAGTTGCATTAGTCGTAATGTATTTATTTACTTCAAAGTAGGTGAGACGCCACATAGCCGGCTTCACATGTATTATGTAATTTAATCCTCATTCTCCCAAAAGGAGCTAACGAACAGCAAGCACCCCAACTGCAGAGCCGGCTGGTGGCAAAGTGGAGGTCGGACCCCATCCGACCTGGGATGTGAGCCCCTGCAGGTTACCAGCGCCCGGGGGCGTGGGGAGGGCAGGGGGTTATCTGTCCTTCCTTGGATTTTAGTAGAGATTCTCTAGAGTTTTGCTGTTAATTGTGTTGATTGTTGGGCTGAGGCAAATATTCCTTATTGGAATAAATACACACTTTTTAGAATTTTTAAATACAAATACTCTGTAGAGTTTTAAAATTAATGACATGAACCAAGTGAATATTGCTAATTAATAATATTAACATATTATGTAACGTATTATGTTGTATCCTGTGCTGTTATTATTACTATATGTAATAAAGAACATGTTAATGAGTATGCCATTTGAACATCAGTTATGAAACTATATGGCTTCCTAATACTTAACCTATTAATGTGATAGCATGTATTAAGAGATTTACTGTTAATTAAGTCATCTTATTTTTTTGATAAATACATTTTGATTTGGTAGATTTGTTGAATTCAATTTATTAGCATTTTCTCCAATGGTATCCCGGCAAAATATCCAGCTCTCTGAAAAATTATATGCCTAGATACACATACATAAGTTTTTAAACAAGTTTTAATAATATAAAAGATATAGTACATAAGCAACAAATAATAATAAAATATGCGATACTCTTTATTGTAAATGCCGTCAATTGATTCTCAGAATATTTTGCTGGATTTGCTAAATGCCTGACTCTACGGCCAGTCCACGGCTGCAGCTGACCCTCGGTTTCGACACGAACGCAATGGGTGCTGGTCGACCTCGTGTTGGAGCGTCGCAGTTTTGCCCACGATGTGGGTGCCGTCTTTGCTGAATCGGACAAGTTTCCATGTGCTGGAATGTACTGGGAGAACCTTCCCTCACTGCGTTCTGCTCTTTATGATAAAATGGCTAAGAGGCGACATGACTTAAGTCTACTGTGCATTTTCAACATCTGCAAGTCAGACCGTCGACAACACCAAGCAAGCAGCCAACCCCCCCAGGCAGCATGTGCCACCGTCGGCAGGTGAGACATCCCCCGGTGGCGGCCGATTCAAGCTGCCAACCTGACCTCGCGGGGTGAGGTCGGGACGAGACGCCATCCACCTCCAGCAGGCAGCCGCGAGAGGCTGCGCGGTTATGCAGCCAAAACAGTAGGCGGTCGGCAAGTCTTTGTATTTCCTCTTAAATGTAATTCATTTAAGTTTATACCATGTACTTTTTAATAATGGCCGTTTTTCACAAAGGGCTTGCAAAACCCCTAACGACCGAGCAGGAAGCTGTCCTGGCCGGCGCGAGCCTCGCACAGGACCTGCGCTCTGCTTCTCTGTCCCATTGTTGTTGGCTTTTCACACCTAGACTGTTGTTGCTTTCGTCAATTGGACAACTGACTTTCGATTGTCTTTCTTCCAACTTTCTTATAATTTATATGGCGTTGGAATAAAACGCTTCTTGGAATTTTAATAGAATTAGTTAATAAATCCACCGTGTTGTTGACCGACCCACACGGACAGACCAGCGTCCAGGCGGCAGTGCTCAGTGTCACCGAGCTCCTCCTGGAAGCCGGTCAGGTCCACACTCTTGGGGCAAATGGAAGTCGGACCTGAAATAATAATTTCAGTAATGCTGGATTGCTGGCTCTACTCTGAGACGATAAAGTTTGTCCTGCACGACACATTTACATGACTGTTTTCAATAAGCATTTACAGTAATTTATTTCATAAATGTATGTATGGGTGTTAAAAACATCCCGCAGGAAGTTTAGCGAGTGAAGAGGGGGAGTAGGCATCCCCGCCCGGCAGCTCCAGCTTTGCAGGGTGGAGCCCTCACGTGTCACAGTGTCCCCGGCCGCGGGGCGGGGTTGAAGGGAGCCTCGGCCCACAGGTGTGCCCTTTCACTTGACCTCTAAGGCTGATTGCCTTTCAGTAAGGATAGGCCATCCCGAAGCGGACGGAGGGCGGAGAGAATCATCCCGGCTCCCCTGGGCCAGGAGACGGGCAGGGGCTGCGGAGACGCGTGTCCGGGGACTCACATCTCCGGGGGACTCTGAGTGCCGTGCAGGGCCCCAGAGGGGACGGTTCCATCCCGAGTCCCATGATGCTTCCTTGCCCTGAAAGGCTCTGAGCAGTCTTGTTCCACAACAGCCTATTTGAGTGGACTGACCCGGCGTCCAAATTTATTGAACAAAGTGACCCCTTTCTTCCCTAAAATACCTGCGAAAAACCGTGAGACTCAAAGGTCAAGGCTCCTCTCTGCTCGGTGTTCCCAATAACAAGTCCATGTCCCGTCTCTGCAGACCGACCTTGGCCGTGGAGGCAGCTGAATGTCTGGGTTCGCTCGGTCAGAGAGCCCCTGTTCTCACGAGACAGGATCCGCCCAGCAGAGCAAGTCTAGCGGTGTCTCTCCCGCCCTCCCGCGGGCTAGTGTCCTCAGTCTGCTGTGTCCCGCCTCTCAGGGTGCTGACACCCGCTGCCGGGCGACCTGACTTGTAAAGGGGGGAGGAGGCTGCCCCCCGGGAGCGGCCCTGGGCCAGGCTGGAGAGGCGGGACCCCAGGCCCAGCCCTGGGAGGGAGCGTTGGTTTTCTCGCCCGTGTGCCGCAGTGCGGATGGATGGCCGATGGATGGCCGCTCTCGGCAGTGGTTTCTGGAGTCAGGTGGTCCCCGGCCAGCCGAGGTCTCCGGGGGCCCGAGCCCTTCCCCTGCCCTCCCTGCGCCCTCCCTGCGCCCTCCCTCCGCCCCCCGTCGACGGCCTCTTCTTCATCTCTCTTCTTCCTCTGCTCGCTTCCTGGGCTTTTTAAAAATAATGTTTGCACACCTTTCTCTTCAGCCCAGGAAGCCCGAGAACAGCCCTTGTGCGCGCTTCTGCGGGAGCCCAGAGAAGGGCCAGACGCCCTCGCCGGCCGGGCCCGGCTGCCAATCTAGAATGTTCCTGGCCGTGATTAATCTGATAAATAATAAATATATCAATCTAGTCTTTTAGACAAGGACAAATTCTTACCAGCGGGGAGGCAGGAGGCCTCCCTTCCCGCTGCCTGTAGTGCTGGGATTAATTATTTAATGCTTAATTCTTCGGGAAATGAGAAAGTTTTGATTAATGCTGTCCAGTGTCGTTCTTTGCTTGTTTGATACGTGTCAGATAATTTTTCCTTGGCAGTCACTCTGAAGAAGCCAGAGGCTACTGTCACGGGGATCAGACACCAAATTTCTAGAGATTAATTGAAGAGAAAATGTAGAGGAAAGCACCGCGGTGCCTGCCTGAGGTAACCTTCCTCGGGCTCCGTCTGGCTCGGGCCGGCCGCCCACCTCGCCGCGCCCTTACCTACGTCGCTGGTCCCAACGTCACGGAAAGCCACATTTGGTTTCCAATTGATTTTTTTTTTCAGCTCCCTCCCAAATTTATTTAAATGAGTGGTTGTGGCCATCTCACCGGCCAACAGGACGGGGTGGGCAGTGAAGGTGGGCGTGCATTTGTGATTCTGAGTGGGGCTCCGACCAGCCTGGCAGACGCTCGCGCCCACGTCTGGAGCCCCCTCCTCTTGATCTCAGCTGACCGTCGCAGATCCCTTCCCGATCTTTCTTCGTCTTCTCGTCCCCGAGCTCTGAATCCAAGGCAAGTGGAGACGGTATAATGACCTCACTTTATAACACACTCCCATTTGAAGTGGCCGCCCTCACAGTCCTTGTCCATCCTGCTGGGAGGTCAGAAGATGCCTGGCCGAGGGCGGGGGGAGGCTCAGTGGGGCCCAGGGTTCGTGGCCTGGACGTGCCTGCTTCACGCCCCGCGCGGCGCCCCTGCCCACTCTGCTCACAAAGGCCGGTTTTCCTTGTTCAGCCGACACGGGACGTGCCCTTAGTTTCCAGGGGCGTCAGCCTCGCCCAGCACCCACGCGCCTTACGGAACCGTCCCCACGTTCGTCCAGGCCCGCCTGCCGTGTGCAGGGCTGGAACCGTATGACCGGCCGCATCCCCCATGCGGCCCCCTTCATCCCCGTGACTTCGTGCCTCTCGATCCCCTCTGCCCTGTTCACCTGCCTGCACCCTCGGATGACCACCCGCTGGTTCTCTGCGCTTATGGGTCTGTTTCTGCTTTGTTTTGTTTGTTCATCTGCTTTGTGTTTTTACATTTCCCATGTATGTGAAACATAGGGTATTTGTCGTTCTCTGACTTACTTCGTTTGGTGCACCGCCCTCCAGGTCCATCCGCGCTGTTGCAAATGGTGAGATTTCTTCTTCGTGGTTCAGTAACTGGTTTCTTAGAGCCCCCCACCCCCCGACTGGGGGTCCGAGGCAGCTCCAGCTCTAAGCCCTTCACAGGGGTCCCGGGACCCCCCACAGCCCTCTGCCTCCCCCTGGGCCTGTGGCCACGGCTTCCCGGGCACTTGTGGCCGAGAGCGAGCCAGCAGCACCTGCCGGAGCAGGTGCAGTGATAACGGAGAGCGGAGGGAGCCTCGCCCTCAGGACCCCTGCCTGGGCCGTTGGCAGCGCTTGCCACGCTCCTCGGGAAGGGGGCAGTGGCCCGCGGCCCTGACAGATTCGCACACCGGTTTAGTCAGCCCCGAGCCCACTGTGAGAAGTGAGAGCTCTCGGCCTTGAAGGAGCCGGTGTCGAATCCGGGTTGTGGCTCAAACCTGGGACATCCAGCGTCGGGGGGCAGGGGTGGGCGGAAGGTGGACGGACTAGAGGCGTCTGAGTCCCCGACACCACGAGCGGCTCAGGGAGAGTTGCTCGGGAAGTACGGAAAAACACAAGAGGACATTTCCCATGTTTTGCATGAGGTTGACGTCTAAGATGAAGAGTTCAGAAGTTGTCCTGGGTCTTCTGAAACGTCGGCAGCACCCCGTGGGCCCCGCGTGAGCGTCTGGTGCTGTGGACAAGGGGGCGGGAGGCTGACTGGGGAGCCCCAGCCCCGCACTCGCCATCCTGCCGTGGACCCCGCACCCCCAGATTACAAGACCCTGCCTCCCACGGTCGTCTTTGTGCTGCGTGTTGGGTAAAACCTACCATTTCACAGACGAGGAACTTCGTTCGACTCAGGAAGATCGAGTGAATTTCCCAAGTTTGGGAAGTGGGCAAGGGTGAGCCGGTCCCATGACAATTCTCTGACTTGGAGACTTGGCTACTGACACTTTCAGCTTCACAGGCAAATGTAGTGGCAGCAGGGCCCCCTCCCTGACGCTCACCCCCACGGCGGCTTCCACGGTGCACGCCGACCGTGCGGGGTCGGGGGCCACGGCTGGCACAGGCTCTCCCGTAGTTCCAAGCAGAGCTAGTGCCGAGCGTCTTCATTTCTGTCTACCCCACTGTGGGAGCTTCTGGGCTTGGGGGTCGGAAGTCCTCAGCCCTCCCGTTGGAGCCCCGCCGGGGCCGCGACCCTGCAGCAGGACAGAGCCCACGCCCGCGGGAGCTGCTCTGCCTTGCCCGGCAGCCCCTTCGAAGAGGAATTTGTTTAGGAAATTTGTATTTTCTGCGGCTTTCTTCTTGAACCTATTTGCATTTTAAATAATTAAAACATTAAAACTGAAAAATTTATAAATGAGAGCTGCTAAGAGGAATCCTGCCTGGCAGACAATAGAAAGGAAATTATTTCCCTGCTCCGTTTGCCTTAATGCTCTGCCTGTCACTCTCCCCGAGGCGCCTCTCGGCCGCGGCCGGGACCCCGCGTGGCCCACGGAGCGCGCGCACACACACACACACACACACACACACGCAGGCCCGCGGCCCGAGGCCGGACACGGTCCGGCAGCAAAGCCGGCGCACAGCAGAGACACGCACTGCAGCGGCCGGGGGGGTTCAGGGGCTCCGAGTCGCCGGCTCCCCCCGCACACGCGCGTCTCCGGTGGCCTCTCCGGCCTCTGCCGTGTGGGCAGGACTTTGATCTCATCGTGTAACTCGCCCAAACAGAAGCTCATCAGGCCTCAGCCACGCGGGTCCCCCTTCATCCCCATTTGCGTCCTCGCTGAAAGTTCACTTGGAGGAAGGGGAGGGCGGCCGGGGGGCGGGCCGCCGGAGTGACAGGCGTTTGGTCCGGCACGGCTTTGCCTGGTTGTAACAAGCTCGGGACATGAGGAGCCACAGAAGCCGGGCTGGCCGCGTCATCAATCACCGCGCCGACAGCCGCCTTCGGTTTGTTTGTTCCACTCTGCATAATAAGTGATTGGATCAGGTTTAATTAGATATTGGGTAATCAATCACTGCCAACAAGGCAGCTCAGCTTGGGATCTAGATGCTGCAAGGGGAAAGGAAAAAAACAAAAGCCGGCAGATCTCATCTCGTGCGCGTGAATCTGCCGGCACGAGAGCCCCGCCGAGGTGTGTGACCGAGCGGAGGTGCGCAGGGGACAGCTCGCATCTGGGTCGCCGCTCCCAGACAGCGCCCGGGTGACATTTTACTTTCGCTGCATAATTACTTTTCAATATAATATAATATGCAGACCTGAGGGAGGAAGGAAAAGCAATTAAATTATGCGCCAGCCCTTCCTCCTGCCACCGTCCCCAGAAGTGACCAGATGCTGCGTTCAGCGCGGCCCCGCTGAGGGGCGGGGTCTGACACCAGGTAGGGGACGGCGCCTGCTCGGGCCCGCTGCTCCTGGTGGGAGCTCCCACGTCCCCAGCCCCACTCTGTCATCAACCCGAGCTCTCAGATGACTGCTTCCCGCTCTGCTGTCAGAGCCGGGTCCCCCTGTAGCTCAATAGGTCCGTGGAGATCACTGACCTGAACTGTGGGCGACTCAGTTATTTACTTGGAAAACTACATCGAACCTCACGGGTAGAAATCACAGGGAGCATCATTGCATTCATTATTTGGATGTCAAAGGTTATGTCAATTCTTACAGGAATCTAATTAGACACAAAGCCACTGGGTCTATTATGAAAGTGGGGGCTCTGAGTGTTCCTTGGGGGTCAGCGGGCAGAGCCCTGTGGTCCCGGCTGAGCGCTGTGCCGGCCTCACGTCCGGCACACCTCTGTGTCATACGATGGGACCATCCACCCTGATTCTGACTCCGATTCCTTCTATGCAAGAGGAATGGAGGCTTCCAGCTCCCCGAAGAACAGACTCCCTGACGTCCCTTGAGGGTCGAGGCAGGGAAGTGTTTCCCCCTTTCTTCCTGTCCTCTCCACATTGTGGGCAGGATTCTCCACCCTTCTAATGGGAAAAAGTAACAGGTGTGGGAATAGGGTAGGTAGACCAACAATTCTGTTCTTTGGTGCAAATTCCTAAGTGGGTGAGTAGATGGATGGATAATGGTTGGATGGTGGATAGATGATGGATGGATGGATGATGGGTGGGTAGGTGTGTGTATGGATGAGTGAATGCTGGGTGGGTGAATGGAAGGATGGTGGATGGATGATGGGTGGATGGTGGATGGACGGTGGATGGTGGATGGTGGATGGATGATGGGTGGATGGACGGTGGATGGTGGATGGTGGATGGATGATGGGTGGATGGTGGATGGATGGTGGATGGTGGATGGATGATGGGTGGATGGTGGATGGATGGTGAATGGTGGATGGATGATGGATGGATGGTGGATGGATGGTGGGTGGATGGTGGGTGGATGGGTGGTTGGATGATGGATGGATCATGGGTGGATGGTGGATGGACGGATAGGTGGATCCACAGATAGTGGTTGGATAGATGGATGGGGGGTGGATGGATCCTGCTTCTCTGGCAGGTCTCACTTCCATTGTCTTGCACAAGACGTCATTAACCCTGGACAGATGCTTCAGCTGTGAGAGAGCCAAGACTGATGGGAATGTCAGTGAGGGTGGGGGGCATGACCTACCCATGTCCGTGAGTTTTTCCCTCACTTAGAGAAAAGGGAAAAGCAGGCCCCCTCAGATTGCGTAACCAATTAAAATGCAATTTTAAGAATAATATCTGTTTTTGATGCAGATTCTAATCACTGTATGGAGAAGAGAAGATGAGTATGTTTATGGGGCAGTAGAACATAGAGTAGACGGCAGGAGACGACACCTGCTGCCCACACGACAGAATCTAAAACTGCAGGAGCCACGAGCTCCCCACGGGCAGGTGCGCCCATCCCTTGTCTCCGAGTCGGTGGTGTGTGCCCTCCCCGCGACACCTCTCCCCCCGCCCGCTCCCTGGCAGTGACCATGGTGCCTCTGTTCCCGTCTCCTCCTCTAGGACCAGGGAAAGGCCCCAGGTCCTTGCAATGTATCATGTCCGTTCCTCCACGAGGTGCCCTGGGCTCTTGTGTCTAAGAGAAAAGATGACACGAATGAAGGTATCTGGGACTGCGTTGCGTGTTGTGGGAGGGTAGACCCCTCCCACTATGTGCGGGGCAGGGGTGCACGTGTGACGTGTGTGGGAGTGGGCATGGGGCGGGCAGGGGTGTGGGGTGTCCACGGGGTGCCTGGCCCGGCCCTGCTCCCTGAGGGGTCCTGGGCTGAGTGGGGCGGGGGGCTAGGAGGGCCCCGGTGGGACTCGTCTTCTAAACTGGAGATGTGGGCTCAGGGCTGGCTGGCAGGTTAAGAGCAGAGACAGTGAGGACAGAAGTCCGCAGAGTGGTGGCCGCCCTCCGTGGGTGCCCTGGGGACAGGCCTGCGGGACGGGCGCCGGTGGCAGGCTGGTGGGTGAGCACGTCTGTCCCCACGTGGAAGGCATGCGCTCTGCCAACCCGGGCCCGTGGGCTGGCCGGCCTCTCCGGGACGCCCTGGAGAACCGCTCCGGGGACAGCGTCTCCCCACTTGTTCCCAGCCCCCGGTTTATTTGTCTTTCGTGTTCCTTCTTGGCCCCACGGGCGAAGGACTTCTCCTCCGTCTTCAGAGCTCGCTGCCCGGAATCCTGGAGTGGGCCCTTGGCCCTCTGTCTGGTTTCAAGGGCCCCGAGGCCTGCTTCCCCCTGCGGTGACCACAGAGGAAGACAGGGCCGAGGACGCCCCACGGCGTCACGGAGAGCCCCACGACCCCAGTGCGCGTGGCCGGCCTGCACAGTCCCTGGCGCATTCAGCCGTCTGCTGCTTCTGCTCCGGTGTCTGACTCCAGGAGACGGCGCGGAGCTGGCAGCGGCAGAGCGTGTCGGGAGGGACGGAGGACAGGCGTCGCCTCTGCCGCCTTGACTCTGCGGAGGGAGGCCCGATTCCAGGCCCCCCCTCTGCGCTCGCTCCCTTATTCCAGGACACGACTCCGGACGGCGAGGTCATTGCGGGAAAGAGCCCTAAGTGGGTGAGGGCTCAGATGACACAGAGGTTGAGAAGGTCGGCACTCTAGGACAAAAGGCTGAGACAGAATAAAGCTGCACCCGCACCTGCTGACCGGCTCCTCGAGGGGGAGGGGCCCCCGGGCTTCAGACCGTGCGGGAGACCGCGGGCCAGCGACCTGCTCTTCTGTCGGCCGCATGGCCCAGCAGGGGCGGGCCTGGGACGGGGGCAGAGCCGAGGGCTGGAGGGCCAGTGAGCAGCGAGCTCCTGCCCCAGGACAGGGGGCCGAGGCAGACGCTGGGGATCCGTGGACCCCGGGGAGGAGGGCAGGGTGGGGGTGTCCCGGAGGCGGGGCCCAGCACCCGCCGTCGGGGGGCCAGCCAGTCCCTGCGACCAGCGCCCCGAGACCTGCATGGAGCTCAGCACGCAGGTCTCCGCACCGAGCGAGGGCAGCAAGAGCAGGACCACCTGCCTGGGGACGGAAGCAGGGGACCTGGGTCCCGACTCGGGCGGGTGGGCACAGAGCCAGGGCGGGGCGGGCCTGGGCCTTCGAGGCAGTGGGGCGCGGGCGGCCGAGAGGGCAGGTGTCGCTGCCCGGTGAGCTCACCCGTGGAGCCCGGCCTGGGGAGATGGACGTACCATCCCCGAGGGACGGAGCATGCCTTCTGCAGATGTCTGGGCGAAGGGGACCGAGGGCCACCTCTGCTGTGACCTGGCCTTGGGCCCGGGCTGCCACCCAGGGAGGAGGCGGAGCCCTCGGGCCCGCAGGGGAGGCAGGACCTGGAGGGCGAGCAGGGCCACGGACTGCAGATCCAGGGGACGCGGCTTCCCAGGCCGAGGGGAGCGTCCGCAGCTCTGGGAGCGGGGGCGGCCGTGGCTGCAGATCCCGGGTTACCTTCGGAGCGGCCTCGGCTGGGAGAAGACAGAACGGGGGGCCCCCTGCACCCTCACCTGCCCGCATTTTTCACTTTCCATTGATGTTCTTGGTTGAGGGTGAAAAATGGAGACCCCGATCAGACTTGGGGACCACTCTGCTTGTGCGGCTGCCCCCTCCGCTCCATGCACCCCTCCGCTCGGGACCCCCCACCCGGGTGTGTGGGCATCGCGTGCACCTGGTTGGAGGGAGGCCGAGGGCTCTGTGGGGGCCGTGCCATCGTCCACATCCGTCATCAGGGGCCGAGCACAGCCCAGGTGCAGCGTGGCCCTGGGGTACTCCGTGGCTCCCCGACCTCTCGAGTTTCTCAACGGGGTTTTAAAAGCCTAATTTGAAAGCCTCTAAGCAGAGGTCTCTCCTGCGCTCTGTGGACTGGGGGCAGGCGCCCGCATGTCTGGCCGCTGGGAGTCAGGCCCCCAGGGTACAGGTGACCTCGGGGGTCCCCGCGGTCAGCGGCCTACGAGCCAGGAATGCAATGTGGCGGGTGGGCGCACAAATGGTCCACGGCCACGGGTCTGAAACACGCACCTACACACCGGGAGTTTTCCTTCCAAACTGCAGACACCCCCCAGGGGACAGGTGGAGAGAAGGCGGACCGCGGGCTGGCTGTGCCCTCACCACGTGTGGGGGGCTGGGCGGGCGGGTGAGCAGCCCCCACCCCCGCCCCGGACCCTCGGCCGGTGTCCGGGGCGCCCACGAGCTCGGGACGGCTGTCGGCCAGTGTTCCGCCAGGAATAAAGTCGGTGGAGGTGACGACATCTTGCTGTCCCTGCTTTCCAGGGACGGTCATTGAAACTGAAGGGCGGCGCCAAGAGGCCCGGACGGCCCGGTTCGCTCCAGACACAAGAGGGACGCAAGTTCCACACGCGTCGCGAGCACCATCCATGTGTGTGGACTCCTCAGACCCACTGAGCAGCGTCCCGCCGGAGCCCCGCGGCCTCGAGGGGGAGTGCGGGGGGAGGACGGGAAGGGCGGCCCTCGCTGCGCGGAGGGGGAGGCCCTGCACCCTGGCAGCGGTCAGCGGGGAGGGCCCCGACAGACACGGCAGCCTCGTACGTGATGGGCACGTGGGCTTGGCGGCATGACCTCCCCCTTTCCGGGGACGCTGCTGGGACGGCTTGTGCGCCGAGCAAACCGCCCCCCACGGGAAGTCAGCTGCCCGGACGAGGCGCGTGCACCCGCAGGGCGCTCAGCTGGAGCGGTCCCAGGAGCCGCCGGCCGCCAGCCTGCTCCCAGGGCCCGGCCTCCACCTGCCGGCTTCGGGAATGTTCGTGGGGCGGGGGGCCTGGCGGCTGGCGTTCGGAAGCAGCAGCTGGGGGGCCACGGAGCCCGTGACCTCCTTGGCAGGGGGCTGGGAGTGGGCTTGCTGAGGCCGCGGAGCTGCAGCAAATCCTGCTTGGGATGGAGGGGGGAGGGGGAGAGGGAGGGGGAGGGGGCGGAGATGGAAGGGGGGGTACGGGTGGGGGAGGGGGAGGAGGGGGAGGAGTTCTCCAAGGCTGCACTTGGAAGGTTTGGGGAACCAGTCTCGCTGTTTGGAAAAAGTGACCAAGAGGTCAATAAAACGCACGGAGTAATGGGGCAAGCGTAGGAGAGGGCAGTGAGCAGGAGGCTGCTCTCGGCTCCGTGGCTCAGGCACCCCCTGCCCGTCCGAATCCAGGGTCACCAGCCCTCGGTCCCTCAGGCAAGACGCCCTTCCTGAGTCAGGCCTGTCTCCAAAGCCCACGTGCCCCGTGGCAGACCGCCACACCTCCACGCTGGCGGGAGTGAGCTCTCCGTGCACGGGCAGGCCCCCAAACCGAACGGCGGGGGCTGGCGCTGGCAGGCCGGCCTGTCTGTGCGGTTTGCCGGGAGCAGGCCCATGTGGACAAGTCTGCCGTCCTCCTGACCTGGGCCGAGCAGCCCCTGGGCCCCGACGCGGGCAGAGGTCCCCGGGTCTCCGCGCTGCCTCGGCTGCTCTCTGCCCTCACTGCCCTGCAGGCCCGGAGAGCCGTGGCTTAGATCTTCCCTGCACAGAAGGGAGGCCTCTGGCACCGATCACGAGTATTTAAATCACTCACTTATTCTGTTTTAGAGAAACCCCCTGGGAATTAGCCCAGAGAGGGCGCGAGGTGGGGAAGGGTGTGGGTCAAGGCACGTTTGCATGAAATTTCCAGAAAGTAGGAGGGCCAACGATGATCCCAGAATCGAGGGGTGGGGCGGACATTCTCTCTCTTCCTTCTCACGTCAGGCCCCAGTGAGTCTGGACGCCCGTCCTCTGTGTGTCTTTCTCTGCACTAATTTTAAATGTGACTTTAACTATTGATTTGAACCTTGTCGACGCCTTTCTCGAGAAGACTTGTCAGGGGGAGTCATTTCTGTGGGTTCCCGTCCGTCCTCCCCTCTGGGTTCCGGTTTTTGTGGGCCGAGGCTGCCCGCAGGCAAGGGCCCTGGGGGCAGCGCCCCACTCCCTGCGCGCGTGGCCTCGCCCCCAAACACACCCAGGCGGGCTGCTGCCCAGACGTCCGCGGTCGGGGCTGCTTTGTCCTTCAGCTTTGTTCCTCGGCTCCCCTTCCGGGGCAAGTGGCAGGAACCATGGCTTCTGGCTTCCTACGGAGGGACCAGCGCTGGCTTCTGGGGCCCACTCCTGGGAGAGCAGCAAATATTCCTGTGACCCCTTCGGGATGTTTTCACATTAAAACGCCAGCACGTGCATCTTCTATTCCGAGTAGGAAGCCCCAGACCGGCCGGCCACGGGTACCGATCGCTGGATCCGGGCCGTGCACACACTGCGTGTGGCTTTGCCGCATGACTTCCCCGAATTCTGTACTTAGAATGTCCAGCTAAAGAGCCAACACACGGAAGAACTGACAAACCATTCTTCGGGGGGAAAAGCCTTCTAGGTCGTACTAACTCAGACGCAGTTTCCCGTACACGGTAATATGGACCGGCTTCCGCCCTTCCCGGCCACACCGACCGCTGGTTCCACCACCTAGCTGCCTTGGCACCGTCCCGGCCAGCGGTCGCTGGGACAGTCCGCTGCTGCCCACGGTTTGCACGCCACCAAATGACAAAGCAGACTTAAGGCACTTTGCAAGACCAGAGTTTTGCCTTGAACTTTCCAAACTGACGGTGCGGTCAAGATGAGACCCGAGACAGGGGCTGGCGCGCCGAGCAAAGGCTCCCCCTGCACGTTTGGGGCGGGGGCTCCGCAGAGCCTCCGCTTCCCGCACCAGAGGGGCAAGCTCGCCGCTCCCTGCAGCCAGGGGAGTGGGCGGCCACTGCCTGGGTCTGGATGTCTTCCTCGTGCCGCCCTGAGTTCGGTGGGGCCCGCGCGGCAGGGGGACTGTGGCGTGCTCCCTGACCGGGGTCCTGGGCCCTGGGAGCCCACAGCCCTCTCCCTGCATCCTGTGAAAGGACGGCCCCTGGCTAGTCGGCGGCCCTGTGGGGAGTGCCCAAGCTTCACGGGCCGTTCCTCTAAGCACGGTGTCTGGTTTGCTGCACAGAAACTGTCCCGATGCTAGTTTGCGACAACTGGGCTCCTGCCGCAGACGTGGAGTCGGTCAGGGATCGGCGGAGACGCGCCCCGTAGACCTACAGCCCGGGCCGGGTCGGGGGCTCAGGCGGGGGGCGAGGGGCTGACCGGGCGTTCCTGGGGACTTGGCAGGGGCGGGCTCTGGGCACCGGGGCTTTGAAGGTTCCTGCTGACACGGGCGCGGGTCTGGTCCTGAGAGGGCTCAGGGGCCCACCGAGGTTTGGTGGCCTCGCCACATGGGTCAGGGTGTGCACGTCGCACACAAGAGACTCGACTCTTCAAGGCCGATCATCCCACAGTCTGGTTAACCACGTCCCCCTGTCGCTCTCAGAGCTATGCCCTCCACAGACACCCACCCACCAGGACCCCGTCCCCGGGACAGTCAGCAGCGGTCCCTGCGGGGCAGGAGGGCCCGCGCGTCCCGCAGGACAGCCCCGTGGACCGCGTGCATGCGTGCGGAGCTGATGCGGCGGACACGTCTGTCTCCAGCTAATCCGCTGGCAATCAGACGCCGGAAATTCGGGAGCCGAATTTGTAAAGAGAAAGGCATCTCGGCTTTGGTCGCAGCAGACAAGGGGATGAGCCTGTGTAAACAGAGACAGGCATTGTCACCTACATGTGCCGTGTGACTAAATACAAGCATACAGATACGGCAGTTTTGAGGTTTTTGAAAATAAGAGCACGTTCCTGCTTCTTTGTTTATAGGTAGGTTTCTGTCCTGCCCCGTGTGTGCGGCTCCGCCAGGTGGGACGGGTTCCGCATCCCGCCACCGTCCGCCCCTGCCGCTGGCCTGTCCCCGCCGCCGCCCGCACTCCCGCTCAGGGCTTGGCGTGTTCTGGTGCTTTCTGCTGTCCGGCCCTCCCTCAGCCGGGGAGCGGGACATGTCACAGACGGTGGGGGGCCGACCCGAGCTGTGGCTTTGTGGGCAGACGTCACATCGGAAGCCACCTGTTAACCAAAACAAGTCCACGTCTGTCCCATGCATGTGTCTCTAGACCGTCCTGTCTCCTGTTTCACTTCCCTGCCTTCCCCTGCCCTTCCCTCCCCATCACTGCCCTCCCGTCCCCCCTCTCCTCCCCCGACCCTTCCTTCCCCTCCTCTGCCCTGCTCTCCCTTCCTTTCCCCTCCCCAATCCTCCTCTGACTTCCGCTGTCCTCCCCTGCTCTCCCCTGCCCTTCCCTGTGTTGCCCTCCCCTCCCATCCACCTTCTCCTCCTGCTCCAGGCTTTCCTGAGTGCTCTCCTTATCTCCTGGCCACGGCAGAGCCCCTAGGATCGGATTCTGGAACTTTCCCTGTGTCTGTGTAAATTCCTCTGCGAGCGGAGACCCTTATTCCTCTGCACCTGTCTCCCCCGAGGGCGCACCACCCTCCCTTCGCCCCCGCTCCTGTCTGGCTGTCCTCCTCCTCTTTCCCAGAACTCGCCGTCACATGGGATTGAAGAGTCCCTTGTGAGATGACTCTGTGGCAACCGACCTTCCCAAAGCGAGGGGGCCATTTGCATTCCTACTGAAAAATAAGTAAACACCAACATTCTAACCGAGTTGTTTCTACGCACAGACTTTGTTGTCCTTGTGTGTAAGCCGTCTGCAGTGGACAATGACCACGGATGCCTTCAGGCACAGTAACTGGTGCCCAAAACAGGGGTCCCTGGGCACGCTTGTCTTCTTCCTGTCACCCGGAAACTCTCCCGATGCCCAGAGCAAACGATGGTGAGTCACACACGGGGGCACGTCAGACTCATTCTTCTCGGAAGCCCCACGGCAGACCTGAGTCATAGCACAGTGCTTCGAAGCTGGATTTAACAACCCATCCTCCCCCAAATCTGGACGCGACCCCCCCCCCCGGACATGGCCCCAGGGGTCCCATCTCAGCGGTGGCCAGGAAGCAGCAGGCTTTGTTGAAGCCCCTCTGGGTTCACCAACAAAGAGTGAGGGGTCCTGGGGCGCCTGGGGGGCTGAGTCGGTGGAACGTCTGCTTTGGCTCAGGTCGTGATCTCAGGGTCCTGGGATCAAGCCCCGCATCGGGCTGGGCTCCCTGCTCAGTGGGGAGCCTGCTTCCCCCTCTGCCTCTGCCCCTCCCCCCACTCATGCTCTCTCTCTCTCTCTCTCTCTCTCTTAAAGAAATAAATAAAACCTCAAAAAAAAAAATATTAAAAACAGAGTGAGGGGTCCCTGGGCTACTCATTTTAATTTAAGAAGTGTGGATGAGTCCCTTCTCCACCTTCAAACTCCCTTCCAAGAACGGACCGCCATGATTACACGTTAAATATGATTCAAGTCTGCAGGGGACCGTGACTCAATAAGCGTGAAAAAATTAATGAAAAGCTTAATTATTATAATAATACCATTAAAATCTAATAAAGAAGGAAAAAAAGTTGATTTCATTTTATTTTAGCTCAGGCATCTAATATCTTTCTCTCCCCTTTTAGCAGAACCATAATTAATTTAGAGTTGGGTTTTTCAGAAAAGCTGAATTAGAGGCTACAGTACTTAAAAATACCGAGAGCAGAGGATGAGGAGCATGAAACTCAGCGCGTGGAGTGACACGGAGTGATCGCAGAGTTAGCCCACAGAAGTCGTCCAAACGGTGGCCGTTCTCCGTCGGTCCAGTCTTTCCGCTGCTTTTAATTATTTATGAACCTTCCGGCCGCTCTGATTCCGCGTCGGCCTCCAGAGCCACGCGGCGTATAGGTATTTAAGGCTCAGGGCATTCATTCAATTAACAATAACGCAGCCTCCTCGGAAGCCCCACGTGGCTCGAAGCCTCGGCGGCCCGCGTGTGGCCACGCGCCCAACACGCCGGGGAGCGCGCAGCCCGAAGCTCCAAGGCCAATATTCCCAACTTAATTTTCCAACGTCAGGAATATATTTCCACGTTCGTGAGTGTTTTTGGTGAGCACTGAGCGGGAGCCTGTCCCGTGGCCGGCGTGGTCCGCTGGGGCGTGGCTGGGGTCTGGAGCACCAGCCTTGGCCCCACGTGCATGACTTTGTTGGAAACTGGTTTCTTTTTGCAATGATTCTCTTCTGCGACTCATTCATTTTGCAGAGTCAGCCCACCTCCTGCGTCTGCTTCTCCTTAAACGTGAAAGGAAGCCTTCGGGGTTATTTTCTCCACAAACATTTATTGAACACGTACGATATGGCAAACCCCGTATAAGCCACTGAGAAGTCAAATTTAAATGATTAGTTTAAAGTTCATTAACTTAGCAATTGAGAGATCACAAAAGGCTTGCTGCTCCCTCTTACTTAGGGCCGGGGTCCATCGGTGTGTTCGTTCTGGTTTGACCAGAGCAGTAGCCCGTCGCGAGATGCTGTCATTCTGGGTGAAACTTTCCCCACGGCCAGTTTTGAGTTCCAGCAGCACGTCCAGTGACGCGGTCAGGCCCCCAGGAGCGCGGCGAGCCTCTGCGGCCCCCGAGCCCTCCCGCACCTCCGCCCCTTCAGCGCCCCGGAGAAGTCCCCACGGGGTCCCCACCCCTTCCGTGCTGGCTGTGCTTTTCATGGGAACAGCACAGCTTCTCCGACTTCAGGGCTTTTACCCAAAGAAACAAGGGGACGGCCACCTTGGTGACTGGGTCCATCCTGGAGTTCTTTATGAATGGGGCCCTTGATACTACAAAGTAACCTCTGTGGGACCCGAAGCCAACACGGTCACAGGGTTCCCTGTTCACAAAAATTCACCACTGGGTCTCGGTCCTGGGGGCTCATGAGCAGAAACATGCGGCGTAATCCGGATGGCGAGTTGGGAGGACCCAGGGCTGGCGGAACCCGGGGTCGCGGCCAGGACCTCGGCCTGAGGCCGGCCGGAGTGCTCGCTAGAAGGACTCGGGCAGGGCTAAGGGGCAGCTGGGGTGGGGGGCGAGCCCCTGTCCTGACAGGAGTCGCTGCGTTTCTAACGGGCTCGCACAAGAAAAAGGAAAGAATGGAGCAAACACGTTTTCCCATTTTCAAGTTCTGAATCCCTGTGGTTCCAGCCATGGTCCGCTTGGGCAGTTTTACTACATATTCTGTGCTCCTCGGACCTCAATGTTTAAATCAACCGAGGTTTAAGAAAATGCCCCTTCGTGGATGTGGGCGTGCGCGTCTGCGTGCGGTAGGTGTGTGTACACACGCGCGTCGTCGGCTGATTCCTCCCAGCCGGCTCTAATACATCGCAGCAGTTATTTTCGGGAAAAGCAGGGGGAACACCAGGGCAGTGTTAGATTTTGGCGGAGACTCCGACATTCGGGTTTGGGAAAGCTCCCGGAGAGCCCTTTGTCGGGCCCGTGCCCTGTATTTCCCAAGCCGTGTGCAGACGTCTTCAGGGACACGCGGGCCATGCGTTAGGGATTCAGTTACGCACACGTCATCGGCGTACTTTGTAAGACCTCTCTGGGGCTCAGCGAGCGTCTCAGCTCGTTTCTACATGTTCGGCTTTGAGAAAGGGGGTTGTCATGGACAAGACAGTGAGATACAATCCTCAGAAGCTCGCACGAGCTGTGAGACGGCAGGGGGCCCGTTCCTGAAGGAGCCCGACGGAGTGGACGGCGTCCCGGGACAGAAGCTGCAGACGCAGGCCCTTCTCTCTGCCCAGCCGCGCGGCGTGCGGGAGGGCGACTCTGTCAGGTGGCGTCAGAGAGAGACTCACACCGTTGGAGAGAGAAACCCAAAATGCGTGTCTTATTCCTGTTTCTTTTGGAACAGGTCATCCAACAGAGTCCCAGAATGGTGAGGGTTTTAAACTACCCCCCTAGCGTTGGCACCGAGGTGGCCGGAGGGAAGCGGCCCGGAGCACGGACCTCGCTGACCCCGCAGCCCTGGTGCGGGTCCTCCTTCCGGGACTCCCCGGCTCGAAGTCAACCCCCTTCCTTGTGGTGGAAGCCCGAGGAACGGGCAGCCCTCGGCGGGCCCCACGGCGGAGCAGGGGCCCGGAATGCAAACCCAGAGCCGGACGCGTGTGCGCCCCGGCGTGGAAGGGGGAACGCGGGCTGCACGAGTGGCTCCGGCCGTCCGGCTCTGCTCTCCTCGCCCCTGCTCCGAGGACGCCTTGCCCAGCCGGGGCAAAGCCCTCCGTGGGCGTTCTCTTCCCGTGTTACGTGTTCACCGACGCGAACGTGGGTGACTTCTACTAAGGAATGCAGTTACAGGAGGGCGGTGGCCGTGGGGTCTGGCCGCCCCGACCTCGTGAGCCGCGCAGGAAGGAGGGTCGTCTCGGTGTTGCAGTCGCGGCCTCGGCCCCGAGCTTCGGGCAGTACCCGAAACCGACCTCAGCGGCACTCGGGCCGCCGCCGGGGAGGAGGACTGTACCAGGAGCAGAGCCCTCGGCACCTGGCGGACGGCGAGGACACAGACCCCTCCGTCCGGGGGCCGCGGGTCCGGTGACAGGACTGGCTCGCGGCCCCTGCGCCGAGGAGGCCGGTGAAGGGCCGCGGTCGCAGTTACAGAACTATGGTGCTGCTGCTGACGCAGCCGTGTTCAAGCCAAAGGCTCTGGGGCGCCCGGCTGGCTCGGTCAGCGGAGCCTGCGAGGCCTGTTCTCAGGGTCGCGAATTCGAGCCCCGCGGCGGAGGTGAGTTTACTTAAAAACAAAACCTGGACTCCGGGAGCCAAACCGAGGGCCCCAGAAGGGGAGCCGGGGGCCGGGGTGAGCGGTGGTGGGCATTAAGGAGGACACGTGTGGGGGCGCCTGGGTGGCTCAGTGGGTGAAAGCCTCTGCCTTCGGCTCAGGTCATGATCTCAGGGTCCTGGGATCGAGCCCCGCATCGGGCTCTCTGCTCAGCAGGGAGTCTGCTTCCCCCTCTCTCTCTGCCTGCCTCTCTGCCTACTTGTGATCTCTCTCTGTCAAATAAATAAATAAAATCTTTAAAAAAAAAAAAGGAGGACACATGTGCTGATGAGTCCTAGGTGCTACACGCAAACAGTGACTCACGGAGCGCTGCACCAGGGACTAACGCTGTACTACGTGCTGGCCAACTGAACAGAATCAAACCGTAAAACAAATAAGTAATAAAGATTTTAAGATTCAGTTTAAAAAAAAATCTTAGGAAAGTAAGCCAAAAGCTTTAAATCAAAATATGAATTTTTGAAAGGATAATAATCCCACCTCCTACCTGTTCTTCCAGCTCCGGGCCTGAGCGAATTTTTATTTTGCTTTGTTTTGTTTTATTTGTCCTGAAGGTTCTTCACAGGCACGCACACGCTGCCTTTCATACGTAAACATGAATGAAAACGTTGAGTTGACCTCATAACGTGACCCGTTTTTACCGAGCATTTCCCACGTCATTACAAACGCGTCCCAGCTCTTTCTGAGGGGACCTCTGTCCGCAAGTGGCTACAGCCGTCTCACTTGGTCGCCGTTCGGCATCGGGCGCTGATGGGCCCAGCCTCCAGCAGCCCCTCCATGCGGCCAGGCGGCCCAGCCCAGGCCCTCTGCCCTGGGGGCCCGGAGCCCCGGAACATTCCCTCTGGAGCCGGGGGAGGCCCCGCGGTCTGCTCGGTGGGCTGGGGCCTCTCCCGCCCGCACGGCTGGACCACGGGCAGCCCCCGGCTCAGCCGCATCAATCCTCATGTTCTCTTTTCCTGCCACACTCTGAGTTTTGCTTGGAGACTGTTTTCTGTGCTCCTCACACACCCGCCTTCCACTGTCTTACTGTCCCCTTCGCAAACTCGAATCCCCCGACCTTGAAAGCCCAGGCGCGCAGGCTCTCAGATCGCATCTCCCCTCCACATGCACGGAGGGAAACGGGGTCGACAGGTGCGCAGGGGGCTGGGGGGCCCTCAGGAAGGCTGGCCTGCAGGAGTCGTGGTGCTGGGGGCTGCCGAGCCCTGCAGGCGTGTGTCCCGTGCACCGGCCACGGCTGGCCCAGCAGACGACGCAGAGTCGGCCTCCGGGGGAGCGGAGAGGCCGTGGAGGCCGCGAGGAGCACGCGGGTCCGTGGGCGAGCGCGGCCGGTCACAGAGAGGCACAGACGGGGCCGCTCAGCGACGGTTACCTCCTCGTGTCCCGCAGACCCGGGTCCTGGGACAGCTCCTCTGGCCGCTGGACGGCCGCGTGCTTGCTGTGTCCTCATGGGCCGCTCCGCAGCAGGTGCCCCAGGAGGGGGGACTGTCCGCATCCCGTCTTGTAAGGACACTCAGCCCCCGGGGGCGCGGCCCCATCCTGCAGCCTCATCCCACAGCCTCATGTACCTCAGATGGCTTCCTCAGGTCCTGTCACCAGGTGCAGCCACTCGTTGGGGGAGGGGCACACACGGATCTCGGGGGGGGGCATAGACATTCTGTCCTGAAGAGTAGGCCTCAGTTATTTGTTATTTCTGGGACTTGAAAGATGCCCTTACTCTGGAGATAAAATAGAAGTCAAGGAAATTCTCAAAAAGAAGTTTTCCAGGAAGTGTCTCGAGATCTGGTCCCCAGCAAACCATCATCCTCCTTTCCGCACGGCCGTCGGCGTTGAAACCCTGGGGGCTGTCTGGAATGCAGGTTCCCGGGCCCACCCCAGGACGCCTAAACTGTCATTGGTGGGGGTGTTGGTATATTTAGGGCGTATATTTTCAGTGAGCTCAATTTTGAGAATTACTGATGCACACCGTGGGAAGCTTTTCCAGCTGGTGGGGACCTGCAGCCCAACTCTGCAATCCCCGGCTTGGGGTTTGCTCTTTCTCCATTTAGAACCTTCCGCATTGAGGGACCTTTGTACCTTCACGGCTATTTTTGCAATGGCTGTAATCA
>CM052895.1:132291648-132309923 GCA_028534135.1 Potos flavus | reverse complement strand
GAATGGCAAACAGCAAGAAGGAGACTTGAAACCGAGTAGCTCTAGTGGCACCAGAAGCCAGCGGTTGGCTTTCCCACGAGAGCTGCTCCCCGTCCAGCCCCTCGGCTGGAGAGCTAAGACTCCCCTCTCCCCCCGGCGCCGCAGAATGCCTCCCCCAGAGGGGCCTGGCCTGCGGGTGGGACGGTGCTGCCTGGGTGAGTGACCGATGGCCCGGAGCACCCGGACTTAAGGGGTCCCCTGTGTGCAGCCTTTGCTTGTAGGGGGGCTGTGTAAGCCGTGGGGGGAGAGACCAGGGTGCTTCCGGCACCTTTGTGACGTGGGGATACGGCCACGAAACAGATGCTTTTCTCTTTGAGCAAAATGCTTATTTCTAGTTTGGTGACATTGAGTCACCGCGCCAAGCCCGCACTCTCCTTCCTGTCCTCAGCTAAAATGGACAGACCTGAAAAGTCACAGGGGAGTCCAATGACCACCGACCCGACCAGCCGACCCTCTCCCAGACTCCTCGGCATCCTCAGTGAAACAGAATCACAGTACAAACACTGCGCGAGAGGGCAAGTCCCCATGGTTATGACCAGGGACACTATCAGCCAGCAGAAAACTATTTTGAAACCCCAAATGCTCTGAAGGTTGTGTGTGTCCCGCTGTGCCTATGTTCCCTCGCGAGCTGGACACGGTCACGAGTGCTTACCGTATTCATTCATTCCCAATGCGCATCAGTATCTCTACGAATTAAAACCTTAAAACCCAAAGCTGCGAATGAATCCAGAGAGGCAAAGTCCCCCTTCAGAACCAGGCTGACCCAGAAGGTGAGACCCAGTGGGATCGGGACACCCTGCGGCAGGTGTCTCAAGAGTTAAACTGGTTTCCGGTTGCCCCTTCAAGGCGCATCAATTCATCGGGAAGTCACACTTTGGTGAGTCTTGAAAATTGCATCCCAGCTGCATTGCGGCAAATGGCAGACATTCCACTCCTAAGCCTTTCTGATGGTGCAGACTCTTGGGTTATGGTCTCCGGGTGCCCTACAGAAGTCTGGCCGAGACTTCTACCACGAGGCGATGTGCAACCAGAGGCCGCGGCCGGGGGAGGCCACACGCTTCGCCGGAGCTCCCGAAGCACGAAGGAAATCACTGAGCAAGGGATCTCCCCATTCTGAACCTGCCCAGGAGCTCTGAAAGGGTGACCTGCTGACGCCGGGGAGGCTCGACTCCTCATTTAATTAAGAGAGAAAGGATTTCAGTGGAGAGCAGGCTTTGAGCTTCCTTTGCAATTTTCGCTGACCAATCCAATTATGTGGGTCATTGTAAGTACCTTTCGCAAAGCATGGACGGTCAGTCACAGAATGAGAATCGAGACCCCACGAAGTGGGCTGCTGTTCCGAAAACTGTGTCAGAGGGGAAACTGAAGCACCGACAGCGGAGTTTCAGTGTTAAAAATGCAGCGGGAGCTCCTGCACATTATTCATCCCGGTGGAAGGTCTTGTGTGTGGACCGGGGCTCGGGAGCACCGAGCCGGGCGCGGGCGGGCGGGGACGGGTGCGGGAGGCTCCCTTTAAGCTGCTCCGACATGTGCTCGGATCCAAACCGCACAGGGCTGCCGACGGGAGCAAGAATTCTCCTCCCTGCAAAGGTGACTGCAAAAAGAGTTTGTTTAGTTTTTAGTTCAACAACCCACGGGGCCCGGTATCTTTCTGGATACATTTATTTCGAGGTACTTAAAAAGTGACTTTTATGAGATTATTTAGGCAGTGATTATTTTTGTTGAGAAATGTGTCCTTTATCCCTCTCATTCATCCTCGGCTAAGATATTTCTGTTTGTCAGAATGCCACCGTTTCTGATAAATGGCTGAAGACAGACTGCTACACTTTATTAAAAAGTAATAACAATTTTTGTACGCACCCTTCACATTGTCGGGGGGGGACCATGAATCAAAGGACACTGCCTGTCTGGGTCTGATAAATGCGCCGTTTACCAGCTGAGGAGTTATTTAGGACTGGCTATTAATTTAAATCACATTTATCTTCCCCGGATGGGGGAGGTGGCCGTGATGGCAGCGGGGGTGACCAATGGTGCGGCTAAGTGTGCATTATTTATTACCGCTGCCTCGGCAGGGTTGCACAATATGTGAGGGGAAAAAAAAAACAGTGCCAATTACCGCGGTTAATCTCGTCAGGGCAATAACAAATTTCTTCCCAACACAAGGCAATCTTTACGCTCGCACTTTTTCTCTCGCAGACGCAGACTTGCTTATGATTCTCCATCATTAAACTCAATTTTCTCATTCTTTTCTGGGTGCTCATGGGAAATTCTTAGTTCTCTTGGCTTCACCTTTGTTAGGAGGATAGAGCATTTTTTATGCATTAGCCAAAGGAAAGGGTGTTCTTTTGAGCCCTTAATGAATATTTGTTGGTAACAGGGGGAGGCGATATGTATTGCAGGGCAGATTGGCCGTATTTTACCATTAAGTGTTCTTCCATTAATAATAATGCCTCTTTCGTAGCTTTTCAATTCACCACATTCTTAATATGCAAAATAACAATTGGGAATAAGCAATCATTATCCTTTTTTGGCCAATTAACTTCAATTTGATTGATCTACCATGGAAGATTAAAATATTTCTAATAAAATGCATCTGAAGCATGAATTAGATCCAAACATGCATAGTTCAGCTTGCCGCGAGGAGCCCAAGGCACAGCGTGTGCGGCTAGCCCGGGGGGGGGGGGATGTCCCAGTTGCCTGTGCCGCCAAGGCCTGCGTCCCTGCGGACTCTCCCTGGGCCCCCAGCCCGGCTACGCGTCCTTTCGTCCCAGCTGCCTTCCCCACGCCGCGCCCTCACTCCACAGGGCTGGGCGGCAGCATCTTGCTTTACTACTCTGATACACTTTCCCAAATTAGATAGAATAAATTCATACCGAACAGAGTCAAAATTCAAGTGCACGTAATGACAACGTGTATGTGCGTGTGGTACCCTGCCTGGGTTCCTACTGGTTTCTGTGTACATAGAGCGGTAATTGTAAAGTAGTGAAAGCATCTCATTTTCTGGCTGCTTTCATCGAAGTGACTACACCTGAGTGGCTTGCAGGGGGAAGGGCATCTGCGGGGAGAGCCAAAACGGGAGATGGGAAGAAGCCGACCTCACAACCCAGCGAGCCTGGGACACGTCCTGTGGGTTTGCTTTCCCGACTGTGGCTCGACGTGTGGTAGGAGGCTGGTCGGGGGCTGGTGCCGGGAAGCCCCTCAGACGAAGCGGTTTGCGAGGACTATCCCCTGGCCCAGCCCTCAGGGCCAAGGAGGGAGTCCCAGTGCACGGCCGTGGGGGAGCTGGGCACCCAGCCGCGCCAATTTCCGAGCACGCAGGCCCCCAGGTTCAGAAGGATGCCTCCTCCGGCGCGGCGGCCATGCTCCCTGGGTAACTTCAGGGTTTGCAAAATCCGCCCTTTCTCTAGAATGTGGAGTTCGACAGTGAAAAAACGTGTGCACAGGTGAATGTATTAACGTACACACACACATATATATGTGTATACATACACCTACATATACCTGCGTGTTCGTACACGTACAATACATTTATATAATTCATTTATTTATACATATACATCATATATTTATTTATACATTATTTACACACGTGTGTATTCATACAATTATGTATACATACTTACGTGTACATATACACACATATATACTTAAATAGAGTTAATTAGATAGGTTAAATAAATAAGCAAAAGTTGAACAATAATCCACAGTTTTGTTAAACGGGGGGTTTCAGCCCAGCGTCTGGTCAGGGCAGGTGCTCCCGATGTGCACTTTCAGGAGGTCCGGGAAGCATTCTGTGGGATGGACAGGTGGCCACCCTCCTCCCATCGCTGCCGCCGTGCATCGTGCACGTGGAGACGTTCTTCCGTGAATTGCTGCGACCTGGCGGGAACGGCCCTGCCCTCGATGCTCCCCTCCTCCTGCGGGCCCAGCCCTCCACCAGGTGTCTAAGTGCTGCTCTCCCCCACCCTTGCCTCTGTCGGGGGTTTTCTGCACTCCCTGGCTTTCCTGCCCGGGGGGGCATGGCAGGTGGGAGCATCGGGACTGTCGTGTTGTCCGTTTGGGGATCTGGGTGGTCCATCCCCCTGCACGCGGCAAGCTGTGATGGCTCAATATCGTTGGTTTCAAAATCAGCGCCCAATGTTTCAGAAAATACGTGAGGAGCTCCGTGGTCCTCGGGCACTGGTGTGAGGGAACCACTGTGGCTTTGCTCACACCGTGGGGTGGGTGCGGTCGAGAAGGCAAGCCCCCGGCTCAAGGGCAAGAACCAGCGCTCGCTAGCTCTGCAGACTGGAGAAACTTGCTGCACCTCTCAGAGCCTCATTCCCTTTTTCATGGAGTAGAATCACGAGCATAACGGCCCCATGTGGGGACTCCGTGATAGATGACGCCCCCCAGCAGGCTCTCCAGGGCTGGCTGGTGGTGTGACGATTGCTACTGTGACTTCTGAGCACATGCTTAATTAATTTTGTGGCAAAAAACACAGTGAGTGCATGATAACATTAGCGGGCCGGCACCTCCGTGTATCGGTTAGTGAGATAAGTCACGCTGCTGCGACAAAGAGGCCGGATCCAAGCAGCTCCCAGCCACAGAGCTTCCCTCCACAGGCAAGCAGGCCGGTCCTCAGCAGTCACTCGGGGGACAGGGTAAAAAGCAGGCTTTGTGGCAAACGCTGTCTGTTGTGAAGCCGGAGAGAAAAAGAACTCCGGCCGCTGTGGACGTGACACCTGCAAACCGCAACCTAAAGTCCATGGAATGACTCTCCTCGGGGGGCAGTTAAGCCGGGCCTCTCTCCTGCTGATGAAGAGACGCAGAGCACAGGGATAGAGCGCCCCTGCACCACCACTGCTGAGAAGACGGAGGGATCTTCAGAAGGGAAAGCAAGGGCTTATGGGGTTTCACCACTTATCGGATAAAAGGCGTACACATGCTGTGGAAGGGTCCATGTTTGGGCTCCCATCCTTGGGCTCCCAGGAAGATGGCCCTTTCCGGTGTGTCCTGCAGATGGCCAGCAGTTCCACACAGGGCCCTGCTAGAGGCCATGGCAACCTTGCAGGTCCATACCTGGCCTAGGGCCTCAGTAGCCCACAGGGGCTGCCAGCCCTCTGCCCTCTCCTCATAGATCCACTGGGGGTCTCCAGTCTTTTTGGACACGGCTAGGTGAGCATGCTCAGACTTCTAATCATTTGCAGTGTGAACTGTTACAGCAGACATTTTGCAGATCAAAACAAAAAAAAACAAATGAACAAAAAAAGCACAGTTTGGGCTTGAAATGTCCTGTGGTCCAGAGAGGTTGTCCTAGATCCCTTTTCTAAGACACTGGTAATTTTTAAATACTGCATGTCAGATTCATAGAGAACTTTAAGTTCATCTGGCTTTCCCACTGGAGGGCTGTCTACACACAGACCATTGGCCCCTCCATTGTCCCAAACTCCATGTGCCTTGACCTTTGGCCGCTGGACAGCCAAGGCTCTCCCTTCCACCCTGGTCTTAAATGAACAACTAGAACTGTCTTCTCCATCCATGGTCCTGGTCTCTGTCTCCCTCTACACACCTGGAGACCCGTCCTATGGGGCTATGCCCTTGACCTCCCTCTCTGAGTCCTCCACCTGAGATGGAGCCTGCTCTTCTCAGAATGGCCCTTGCCCAGGGGAGAACTCTTCACCCACTCACTGCTGGGTGCCTTCCTGCCACTTCTCTGACGTCTGCAGGGGAAGCTCTGCCATCTCCCTCCTGGCCCAGGTAGGCTGCTCACGTCTGCCATGTCCGCCTGGAAGGGTGGCCGTGGGAAGCTAAGTTCTGCCACATGGGACACTCCCGTCCGTTCCCTTCCTATCCCACTGTAGTGGGCCATCCAGCTTGGCTGGGTTAGGGGCTGTGGAGGCCAGCGTCTTTGAGTGACAACTGTCCACAGAAGCCTGTTCAGGTCTTACTCAAGGATATGGACACTGCCTTTGGCGCCCACATACCTTATTTGCTGTCAGCATTGGTGAGAACAAATCTTCATCCTCTGAACATACAGACACGTTATAAAAATAGGAAACAGAATCATATAGAGCTGTGTTTGGTAAATGAGGTAGGGGAACAAGATGAGCTTATTGCTCAGGTCCAGTAAATAACGTCCTCCTATGCTGCCAACCCCGTATGATTCCTCTGGCCCCATAACACACTGAACCTCATTTAGCGGAAACAGTATCCATCCACCCAAATCAGAAACCCCGAAGTCATTGTTAACTAGTCACTTTCCTTTAACAAAATCATGTTTTGTAGATTCATTTTCAGAAGAGTTTCTCAAATAGTGTCTTCGTCTCTGTTCCTACCCTCCAAGGGCAAGGTTCTGCCTTTACCATTTTCGAAAATCACGGCAGCGACCTGCTGATGTCTGTGCACCTGTTATCAGGCCTACCCAGTCCCTGCTTGGCTTCTACGCCAAGGCAGCCCCAGAGATCAAAACTCCCCGGAGCCCTTCCATTTCAGAGTCGGAGGTCCTTCCCAAGCATTCTGGTCATCACACTCTAACTTTAAGTTAATTTCTGAACATTTATTTTCTGTCCCATTTTCTCCTCCCTCTTCTTCTGGGATCTAGTTACCTGCTTTTCTTTCTTATTTCTATTGGATGATCATTACCGATCTGGTCTCAAGGTCAGTGAATCTTTCATCGGTTATCTCCATTTATAATGAAGTCTATTCAGTGATTTTTTGTCAAACTGTTTACTTCTAAAATTTCTATTGTTTTTTAATGTGTATTAACTCAATTTTCTTTTCTAACGTGCACATATTCACTTTTGCTGATACGATGTCCTGTCTTTTTGTTCATTACAAAATATCTTTCTTTTTCTTACCGAGCATACTTGTAACGGTTGCTTTGAAGGTCTCGTCTCATGAACTCAGCATCTGAGTCATCTTGGGGTCGGCATGTGTCGCCTTTCCCCTTGAGACTTTCCCTTGAGATATGTTCCTCTATCTTTTTATGTCGAGTAATTTTGGATTATATCTCAGACACTGTCCAGTGTCCCCAGGGCCAGCTAGTTGTTTCCGTATTTTATCCAGAGTCTACAGCTGTTACTTGTTGGAGAACTTACTGGGTAAGTGCCCACTCCTTTATGCTGAAAGAGGCATTTAATTTTTAGCCTCATATCAGTACTACCTCTACAAAAATGTATCTCCATATGACGAAGCATTCTCACTATTTCATGGAGCGGACGGCCACTTCCAACAGGTATCATAGGCACTGAAGTGTCCACCCAAAGCCAAGCGAGTTAACTACCCAGGCATTTGAGAGAAATTGATTGTCCCGGAGTAAGTAAGAACATGTAAGATACTTTACCGTAATATTATCATGCGATGGTCTGCGCTAAATTTGCTATTTTAAGACCGTTTTCTCTTAGTCAAAAAATATTTTTTCCATTAGAAACTTGGGGATTTCTAATATACAAATTAAGCTTTTTCTTGCCAAATTTCTGAACTATTATAAACATTTTCAACTTGTCAAAACATTCACCTCATTTAATACGTTTCTGTGATGCAAAGGTCCTGAATGTTGAGGAAATGTGTGTGTGTGTTTGTGTGTGTGTGTGTTTGTATGTTTGTAGGTCATTTTAAATAATTCCATGTGAAATGCTGTTACAAAATCCATACATTTGTAGACCCACATATAAAATCAGAAAATAGAGAGAAAAAGAGAAGCTTGTTGATGCACGAGCCACACAGCTGTAATGCACGGAGGTTTAAAGAAAATGGCAAAATTATATACATGTAGACCTCTAAAGATCATTTTGAGACAAATCGGTAATCACTTAGAGATCATCCATTACGTGTGCTTGTTTTCCTGGGCTCTGTGAGGAAACGTAAGGAAGTCTCCGGCTTCAGGGAACTTACCGTCACTCACCTGTGACAGGTCACACAGGGGTGGCTCCTCCTGCGCCCCCTAGTGGAGGTTACCCCAGTTACCCCAGTGGACTGGCCACAGGGGCCGAGGCCTCTGGCCAGCCAGCCACAGAGAGAGGCCGGCTCTTCCCAGAACCTTCGCCTTCTGTTGTATTTTTCATATCTTGGAGACACACATTACTTTCCATATTCTTTATCCTGACGGGATCGGATATAGCTGTTTTACTTATTTTTTTCATACTTAACTTCTGGTTTCTAACCAGCTAAGCCACTTCAACCCAGGCGTTCATCTGGAGCTACTGTACTCATCTAAGGTCACAAGAAAAGTCAGCGGTATAGAGGCAGAAAATCAATGTATTTAATAAATGAATAGAAAAATGCATTATTATGCAGAGACCAGATTTTCAGCAAACCTAAAGCATTATTCTCCCTCAAAAAGAAGTTACCATTACAATGAACGATTTTTATTTTTGTGTGATTTTGAATAAAATATTCCGCTGAAATAGTAGAAGTCAGTGTCCCACGACATAATAATCTCCCCTCTCTGTGTATTCTTGCCGGTGTGGAGTTACATGGTGGGGAGAGGATGTCATGTAATGTTTGAGAAAAAAGTCTCAAGTTGTCAACATTCAGTAATGTGGTCAAATGTTGAAAGCGCTCTGAAAATTTCATTTGTTGTAAAGATATTTTTAATTAATCACAAAAGCAAAGGATTAGCTTGACATGGACATTAACTTCTTTCTCTATGCCTCTTTAAATTCTACTTTTTGTTCAAGTATTTTCTAAAAATATAAAAGACACTCCTTTCAAATAGAGAACTCCATGTGTCCATGTCTTTAAAATAATGTGAGATGGTGGCAAGAAAGTTTCCTTCATCCCAATCTACATTAATAACATATGATATTTATACTTCCTATCTGCAATTCTGACTTTCACCTTGAATTTCACAGCCATTGGCCCTGGGAGGATGTGGAGGAAGAAAGGCGGGTGGACACAGCACAGCGGCACATCGGAGAGAAGTTAGGGGAGGTGAGCAAGGTGGTGGGAAAGGAACCTGTGTTTAAACGGCACCTGGAAAGAGCTGACCGTAGACCAGAAGATTTACGTGTAGAAGGAGGGAGTCCATTATACAGTAGATCAAACACAGAAAGGTTGCAAAGCCTATACTTCCTAGGCCAGCTGGCCCATCTTGAGCATTATAAAGAAGGAGAAGGAGCACCCAGTCAGTCCCTCTAGCAATCAGCGTCAAGCACTTCAGAAGCAGCAAGGGAGACCTGCCCGTCAGTTCTGCTGCCTCCAAGTTAGGTGACACTGAACAGCTGCTGCTTCTTACTGACCTCTGTCCTCACACAGAAGGAAGCTTACACTTTTCTGCTGTGACTGTGAGGAAAGCAGAGAACTCCTGCAGGGCCCAACATATAGTAGGAATTCAATAAACTAAAGTTATTCATATCAGCCTCATCACCATCACCATCATCACCATCATCAACACCATCATCACCATCACCATCACCACCATCACCATCATCGCCATCATTAACACCATCATCACCATCACCATCATCACCATCATCACCATCATCAACACCATCATCACCATCACCATCATTAACTCCATCAACATCATCCACATCACCATCACCACCATCGCCATCAACACCATCACCACCATCATTATCTGCATCACCATCACCATCATCACCATCATCAACACCATCATCACCATCACCATCACCACCATCGCCATCAACACCGTCATCACCATCACCATCACCACCATTACCATCATTATCCTCATCACCATCACCATCACCACCATCATCAACACCATCATCACCATCACCACCATCGCCATCAACACCATCATCACCATCACCATCACCACCATCACCATCATCACCATCATCAACACCATCATCACCATCACCATCATCATTAACTCCATCAACATCATCCACATCACCATCATCACCATCACCATCATCACCATCATCAACACCATCATCACCACCATCATCACCATCATCACCATCATCAACACCATCATCACCATCAACACCATCACCACCATCATTGTCCTCATCACCATCACCATTATCACCATCATCAACACCATCATCACCATCACCATCATCACCATCACCATCATCAACACCATCATCACCATCACCATCACCACCATCGCCATCACCACCATCAACACCATCATCAGCATCACCATCATCACCATCAACACCATCATCACCATCATTATCCTCATCACCACCACCATCACCACCATCACCATCAACACCATTATCACCATCATCACCATCACTATCACCATCATTGCCCTTCATCACCATCACCATATCACCATCATCACCATCATTAACTCCATCAACATCATCCACATCACCATCACCACCATCGCCATCAACACCATCATCACCATCATTATCCTCATCACCATCACCATTATCACCATCATCAACACCATCATCACCATCAACACCATCATCACCATCATTATCCTCATCACCATCACCATCATTATCATTGCCCTTCATCACCATCACTATCATCATCACCATCTGTCACCTATCATCCCCTGCAACAACGACCATTACCACTACCACCATTATTGTCCTGTTAGTTGCCTCAACCAGAGACAAGCTAGAGGTCTAAGAACTAAAACAGTCTTAAGGATCACATAATGAAGCCGCTAGGAGTTGATGGATGTGGCCCAGAAGGGGCCTGGGCTCAGAAGATGTTGAGATATGTGTCTCTGTATCATTGAACCCAAGTGCCAACGAGTCATCTGTGAGTGACAGGGTCTCTTCTGGATGCTTCAATAGGAAGGCGGCCATGTTCCAGAAAGCTCCATGCCGACAGGCCTCTCTAGATCACTCACCTTTTCCGCTCCTTTAGTTACTGTGTTCATCGGTTCATATCTCACCTATCTGGCACCAGATCCTTTGCTTACAGCCCTGAGACCCCAGGAAGATCTTGTCTGTGTCCCTTCGTCCTGAGAACCTCCAGGACTTCAGCGATGGGGTGCAGACACGATGAGGCGGGAAAGACAGTCCAACAACTACTTCAGACAGAGGCACCGAGGGACCCAAAGGTCAGAAGCAGCAGGATGTCTGGTCAACATGAGAGCTCTACCAGGCTTCTACACAGCTACTTTTAACTTTTCTTTATAGATTCTTCAGCTCCAGAGTTAAAAATAATGACTAAATTATATATATTTTTAAAAATTGGCTATTTATCATCCTCATGTATTATCATAATTTATTTTATATTGTCTCATACCTTTGATTAAATATTTGTCCAAATTACTAAATAAATAAATAAATAAATAAATAAATAAATATTTGTCCAAGTTTGTAAAGTTAACCAGCTGCCCAGGCTCCAGGCTAGACACTGTTGCAGTGACAAAAACAGGACAATGTTGGTAGTGATCAGACACACGGGCTTTTCCTGGTCCAGGTTTTAACGCACACACAGCTGGATCCCTGATTCTTTAGACCTCGTGATATTCATTAGAGTGAATTGTTAGTTTACAGGAATTTCCGCCAAGGAAACTTTTAAATTTGTGAACACCAAAGCAACTGAGCTTGTCTTCTATTTTCAAAGGATCACATGCGCTATGAGCTTTTTGGTTTGATGTTAAAATATTTTTCACTTTTCCCTTAATAATTTCTAACTTGTTCACATGCGGCAGGAGAAATGAAAATACTAAAAACCAACCTCTTGTCTGAAGTACTGACCCACACGGAGACCTGGCCGTACCCTGAAAACGTGCCGCTGGGTGGGTAATCAGACACGAAAGGGCACGTGCGGCGAGACTCTGCCGCCGAGGTGAGCAGCCACGTTCCCAGAGACACAAGTCAGGGAGCAGCTTGCGGGGCGGGGGCAGGACGGGGTGGGGAGTGGTCCCGTAATGGGCACAGGCGTCTGTTTGCGATGATGGAAAAGTTCTGAAAACAGTCACGAGGGTTACTCATCTTGAATGGCTACATTGGTCAGTTTTATGTGACGTGCATTTCACTCCAATAAATGTATGTATATCTCCAGCTCCGGTAAATCAGGTAAATGTACAGAAAGGGACCCACAAAAACCAGACAGTGTGGTTCCTGGCTGTGCTTCCACGCTCGTTTTCCACGCAGGGCCCTGGGACTCTTGGAGCAGCGGGCGGGTGGGCATGGCCCCCTCCCCAGCCCTCCGTGTGCCCGCTCCCTCCTCCCAAGCAAGGTGCTTCATTATTTATTAGCCAAGCAATCCGGCAGGCCGCGTGCGATTGGGAGCGGAATCCAATACTGAAAGGTCACTGCCGCAAACATCCCAGGGAAAGGGTGTTCGAGCAAATACAAATACACCTTTTTAATTTCGGCTGAATTGATTAGATAACAGTTGGAGGGTGTCACAGGTCAGGAGGCGCGAGCCAGCAGGTCAGCGGAGAGAAAGGAGCCGGGGCGGCGGTCACAGGGGCGCGGGGCTGAGCCTGGGGCGTCCTGCCCCCGCGTGCCCTCGCTCTTGTCTTCACAAATGAAGAAATGCCCACGCCGGACCCAAGGCTTTGCAAAGAGCCGCACAAATGGCTAAGGCCAGCCTGGAGCGAACAGACATTAGGAATTATGCTCTATCTGAAGTCAAGTACACAGAGGCTCTCCAATGTTATAAAAGGCAGACATGACCGTGCGCCCAACCATCCTGCTGGGGACCCAGCGTCCGCCCACAGGCCCCTGGCTCTTCCCCGGCAGATGCTGGTGCGGGGAAGCCGAGGACTGCGCGCCCCGGAGCGCCTCCGCGCACACCCGCAGCCCGTCTCGCGCGCAGCCCGGGGAGCGAGGCACGCCCCCAGCACCGGCGGTCCTCGGCGGAGGCGGCGGCCTGCAGAGGTGACCGTGGGGACCCTTTCGACCTCGGCGGCGGCGGGAGCGGCCCGCTCCACAGAGGAGGTTCTAGAAGCAGTAAGTAAGCCATGAACGCATCCTCCAGAAATTCAGAAAAAATAAATACAAATTCACAAACAGGCAAATAGATGATCTTGTAAATATGAAAATGCACTCAGCCTCATATATATTCCTACGCGAGTAATAGAGGGACATTTTTGCGATTAACGTTGACAATCATTTAAAAGTGTGACTGCACAGGAGTCCTCACCAAGACCCTGTCTTCTGGTCCCCGGTGCACTGAGCGTGGGCCTCGGCCCCCCACAGTCCGGGTTGGGGGTGCGCGGACCCAGAGCGGCCGGGGCGGGGCCTCAGCACAGAACTCCTCTGCCCGTCTTCCCGACCGAGCTTTGTGAGAGACCGGCAGGCGCGGGGCCGTGGGCGGCCCGACACGGATGAAACCCACGCAGCAGCCTGGCGGATAAAGAGCAGAGGGAAGGGGGGTGCCCATGCCTCGGGGGGTGGGGGGGTGGGGGGTGGGCACGGCCCTCTGGGAAGTGACCCCTGCTCTGGCTGTGGACAGGGAGTGGCCTGCAGCTACGCCCCCACCACTGTTTCTGTCATTCAAGAGAATGTTCTAGAATGCAAGTCAAGGAGCATAACATGATTACCTTGCCCACCTTCTCTTCGCTGTCGTGTGCAGAAGTCTGCAGAAGAAGAATGCGGCTCTGCACAGTCTACTAGCAGGTGCTTAGGCCAGATCCCACCCGCCTCCTAACTGACTACCCGCGCCACGGCGCCGTCTGGAGATCCGGCTGAGATCTGGCCGTCCTGCTCTCCCGCCCTTTCCCCCGGGCACACCCACAAGGAGCCAGAGTACTGGGACCCTGGGACCTCATTTACCAGAACTAACACAAGGCAACTGAGGGAAAACCTAGATAACATACCCTGAGGTCAGAGAACTGAATTTTGAATGGGTCATGCTTGAACTTGAACAGAAACCAAGCTTAACGAACAATGTATTTATGCATTTTTGTTTGTTGGTTGGAGAAGGAACACTTTGCAACGTGCCTCGTATTTTGTGCAGTTGCTGTGAGCTTGGATGACTTCTATCTCCCGGAGTCTATGAGTTAAGAAATAACAAAGGCAAGGCGAACACGTTTGTTCCTTTTCTATTAAGAGTCTGTTAATGAAACGCATGTTTAAAAATAAACCAAGCAGTTGATGACTTGAGCACAAACTCCTACACCCATGCGGGAGTCGATCCAGAGCCCCTTTCTAAAGGAGGCGGGGAACTGCCAGGGGGTCAGCTGCTAACAGGTGGATTGGACCCAACCCCAGTGTCCGCCGGGGCTCACCTGTCCCAAGCGGGTTCTTGAGACCGGCCTGCTGATGTGCTGACCGGCGGTCTTCACCAGCCTTATTACGAAGAGCAACGGTGGGCTTCGCCACAATGGGGTCCAGACCGGCCTCCCGTGTCCCCGCTGCCCTGGGCGCTGGCCCTTCCTTCCCCTTCCCCGCCGCAAGCCCACACCTGTGCTGTCTCCGAATGTGCTCCGACAGGAGTCCCAGCCGCTGCTTCTGTGGCCCTTCGCCGTCCTCCTGTCTGTGCTGAGATGGGGAGCAGTTCATCAAATTAGTCGTAAAGCCCGAGGCTTGCCAACACAGGCGTGTTCAGCAAGGCAGGCTTTAAACACCGGGCCCCGGAACGTGCTTTCTGCACCCTTGTGGAAGTGAGGAAACGCATTTATTTGGGGGATTTTAAAGGCTTTAATTATCTACGTGCTGAGCTCTCTCCTTGGCAGGAGGAGGGTCTCCGCGTGTCAAGAGGGCAGAGTGCCCCGGGACGGGGTACCGTGTCAGCGCGAAGCCAGCCCGAACCAAGATTAATGGCCCGTCTCCCCCATCAGGGCTCGGCCGGCTATCGGCACTTACCCAACACCTAGACAGCACGAGAGATAGAGGGGGACCCGCGCCGTCCAGAGCTCAGAAGACACTGCCGTGTTTCCCGCTGTCGCAGAGCCGCGTTTCTTTATCAAGTTCTCCGTCTGGGGCTCTCCGTTTTGCTCCCCGGCGTCCCCGCCTTTCATCTGCAGGGAGACATCAGCCACACTGTGGAGCTGGGCCTTGGCCCTCTGAGTCTACACCTAAGAAATTAAAAGACCCAGTCAGTGAGGTTTACGCTTTTCTATGCCGTTTAACAAGCTGTATGCATTATTGTCACAAAAATAATACCGGGAAAATTTGCAAAATCCTAAGTATCATTTTAACATATTAGTACTATTATATACAATCTAGATGTATGAAATACATATTATAGAAGATACAGAAAATGTGTATATATGTATAAATAAATATATATATATATATGTATTGCTCTGAGGTTCTCTTAGGGAGGTCAGTTAAAGACTATAGGCAATTTGTATTTTATTATACACACTTTTCTATAGTTTTTCAAATTTTATGAAATGTACATATTGTACATGTTATATATTGTAAATGTTCGTAATGATTAATAAATACAAAATTATGTGTTTTGTAATATAGGAAATTACGTGTTAATCGGTTACACAGTACGCATACAGGGAATGTATATATAAGCTGAAACTGTCTCTGCCGCAGCTGTCCGAGTTCCCGGAGGAGCCCTGAGGAGCACTGGGCTGAACCGGGTCAGCGGCCACGTGCCTTTGCTTCCGGGAAGCTCCTCCGGACCGTGAGGCAGTGAGTCTTGGAGAAATCGAACTGACAACACGCTGGAGTGAGCGCTCAAGACGGCGGGAAACCGATGCTGACGTCCCGGGTGGTTTACCGGCCTTCGCTGTGCTTTGGGGAGAGACCCAGGCACGCGGAGTGCTGACCCCCATTGAGCAACTGCTCTGGGACCAGCGGTGCGAACGCTTTGTGCAATTTCCTCCAGTTCACCTCGTCCGGGCCCGGAGCGGGACCTCACCGATGCTCTTCCACGGACCCCCGGTGGACACCGCACCTTCGGACTTGGCCGGAGCGCGCACTGCCCGCGGCAGGTGGAGTCGGGTTAGGGGGCAGGCATGCGGCACGCGGGCAGGTGGGCACCCTGGGCGGGAGGGGAGCAAAGAGGAAGGCGCATGTAGGGGCCGAAGGATGTCAGTGTGAGCACAGGTGATCGGGGCTGACCCGCCGAGCAGTATGGGTGGAATGGAGCCCCAGGTAGGACAGACCTCGGTCCTGGGCTCCCTCTCCAAGCGCAGGGCACATAGTAGGGATTCGGTGAGATGATGCGCGCGCGTCTGCACACCTCACCAGCTTTCCACAAATGGTATCTCTTTTCTATAGGGCGCGCCTCTCCGCAACCCTGGGAGGTGACCGAGGGCGGGACCCGTGGGCGCACGCCGGCCCGGAGGAGGGTGCAGCGTCCTGTTCGCAGGCCCTGTCCGGGTCCTCACTTCTTCTGCAGACACGTCGAGGCCTTGGGGGAGGGAACCAACAGCATCTCGAGCAGACGCTCCTACGAGAGACCGCGGAGGCCCGGCCGTTAGGGGAGGTGAGAGTCGGGGTCTGGAAGAATGGCTCGAACTGAGTTTCAGAACCAGCTCTATAGATGTAAATAATCACAAAGTCCATATTGGAAAATTCACAGGCACGCGCAAATACACACATGCAGACGTGCATGCCTGCACACGCACTCACACGCAGACGTGCATGCCTGCACATGGACGCACACGCACAGACGTGCATGCCTGCACACGCACGCACACGCAGACGTGCATGCCTGCACATGGACGCACACGCACAGACGTGCATGCCTGCACACGCATGCACACGCACAGACACGAGCTAGAAGCAGACCAGGCCGGGGGCGGGGCTAACACCAAAGCCTTTCTTCGTGGTCCCTGTAGGTCCAGGGGTCACCACCGCTGGGAAGAAGACGTGACAGGTTTGGATGGCTGAGTTAATTCAACAGGTACCGCGAAAGTGTAAGGCATTTCCTTGCTCTACACTTAAAATGAAAAAGGGACACAGCCTCCTGTTTCTAGAAAGTCACACCCTGACAGGCACATGCTAACAGAGGAAGGAGGAAGGGTAGGGTGACGTCCCAGCCGGCTGTGCCCCTGAAGGGACATGGGGATTCGGGTCATGGGGACGGTACCTGGTGGGGAAGTAGTTCGGCATCTGTCATTGAGTTTAAGCTGAGGCATCCGAACAGAAATGTTCCAGATGTGTGTGAATTAAGGGCCAGAAGTCGGGATTGGACACGTGGAAGCTGGAATAACCATCATCCACGTGAGATCTGAAGGTGGGAGAAGCATTCAGAGAACGCAGAGTGAAATCAGACAGAAGGTGGGAGTCACATAACAGGTGACGGCAATATTGGGGGACCTCAGAGCAAAGGGCCAGCGGCAGGAGAGGGCCAGCATGGGAGTAGGACCCCAAAGCACACAGCAGTCTGAGGACAGTTGCTGGAGGCGGAGGTTCTCAGGACAAAGCCCGGGGACACCAGCACCGGGGACAGGACATGGGCCTGGGAGGTGTAGGTGACCTTCGGGAACGGAGAACACAGATGATGGAGAATTAGCTCTTTAGACCTTGTGTGGAGAAACTCATCTGTGAAAGGACAGACCACAGCACTCCTGCCAAAGGTAGTGGATGTGGGACATTGTAAGATGGAGAAAGGGTCACGGGGTGGGCTGGAGAGACGTCAGGATCTAGTGCCCATGAAGGGCCTGCAGGGATGTCCCTGGCGGACGGGGGGCTGCGGGTGCTGCCTCCGAGCCGTGAGGGTCTGGGAAGGTGTAGGAGTCTGAGGAGTGAGACAGCAGACGCACAGAAAGACCCTAGTTCATGAAGGAGACAAAACAAACTCAAGTCCTTCATAAAACGGAAAGACAGGGGTTGAAGAAGGGGACAGAGGGAGACGCGATCGGGGAGGCCAGGGCTGGAGAGCTCTTGTGGGGGGTGGGAGGGCTTCGTGGGGGAGCAGGTGCACCACCGCACGCCGCTCACACGCCGCTGGGGACACTCCAGACGTCTCCCCCGGAGCTCGTCAGTGACACCCTTGGTCCTAGAAAAACAAACAGAATATAAATAGCAGAGTGATCCAACCCTGGTGGAGGGGAAGCAGAGGACCCAAGAGTCAAGGTCAAGGCTCTGTTGAAGTGGCCAGTGGCAAAGCCAGATCCCCGGTTCATCATAGAACTCGCTGGAGCCAAAGGGGCTGACGGAGGGGACGTGCGGCTCCCCGAACACAGGCAAGCAGCAGCCGGGCCTGCTCTGCACAGACAATTAAAAACACAAAACGCGTACAAGTATTTAAGGGAAGAATTATTGAGGAAATGATGCAAGGACAACCGGTTGTTTCAAGTGAGGAGGGAAAATCCGGTAGAATTTCAAAGGACTGGCACAAAAGAACGCTTGCGTTACCCCGGGACTCACTGCGAAGCCGGAATTTAACAGACGCGCTCGAACGTGACCTTAATAGCTCTCTGTGAAGAAAGGGCA
>CM052895.1:132232660-132291148 GCA_028534135.1 Potos flavus | reverse complement strand
TCGGGAGGATGATACCTTTGCAATAATGAGTCTTCTTGTCCATGAGATGTATTTTCCATGTGGCCACAATGTCCCTTACATTGCATGTGGCAGAGTAAAGATGGTCACACCTTTTACAGCAACTCCTGGGAAGCGTTCTCCAGCGCCTTTCCCTTGACCCTGACCCGCTTCCTTGACTTGCTTGACCGACAGAATGGGTGGGAGGAAACGACAAGCTTGCCTCGGACTGCCTGGAGCTCTCCCCGTGTTCATCCTGAGTCCGGCATTCCAGGACGCCTCTGGGTCCTGAGTGCCCAGGGATGTTTGCCCCCGGGGGCTTCCAAGGGCAGGCCGAAAGATCCTGGCGATGGCAGGCCTCGGGGAGAAGTTACTGCAGCTCCCTAGGCTGCGTACACTTCCAGGGCTGGTGACAAGGAGATATTTTCACTCCCTAAGGTCCCGCGTGGGGACGCAAACCCGCAAACCCCCCACATGAGATGATGCCCAAGCCTTGCAGCCTTTGTTGTGGGATTTGAAAGAACAATGTATATTAATTGAGACATAAGTTAATTCCAAGTATGCCATTGCTATTTAAAGAAATCCTGTATTTTGTGCTTTGATAAACCAAAGGCAATCTTACCCTTCACAGTTTTGTAAGTGTAACTCACATCAGATTTTCTTAAGTGGCCTACTCCTGAGAATACTGAATATGCTAAGAAACAGAATAAATTCTGTAATCTTTGCCAATACATAGATCGGCTGCAAGGATGTAACTCTAAATTAGTGCGGTTTAATCTTATTTTTTATATAATAACTGTAGGAACACAATGAAGAAGTAGTAATAAAGACGTTGAGGAGATGAATTATTCTAAATGGGAAATAAATTGCACTGGCTGCTGAGGCCGATGAGGCTCGGGACTGGCTCCCAGAGTCACGGCTGTAGCCCAGGATGCAGACGGGCTGCCCGGGACCGGCACTCGGTCCTTGTTGAGTATTTTTAATAACTGATACTTGTTTCTAAAAAATGCATCATCACTTGATTAACTCAATTTTCTAAGAAACAAAATACGCTCCACTCACTGTTGGATGTTCTCTTTAGGGATCTGCATCAGGGACCACGCTTCAATCTACCCACTAATGAGATCATTTTGTAAACTGAGTATTTAATTTTCATGGGATCCAATCCAACATCGACTGACTAGTGGGATTCCCTTTCTAACTAAAAGTACTAGAGCAGGTTTCCATTAGTTTCTAGCTGAGCTCATCCGCATCTGCAAGGTGAAAGCAAGAGTTCAAGGTCGAGCTGCCCGGTTGTGGAGGCCAAGGCGGCTCTTGGCAGTGGCGGCTCCTGGCCCCAGCCCCGACTGTCTTCAGAGCTCCCTGTCCCAGCGTCCAGACTTCGCAGGCGGAGAGAGCCGGCTGGGCAGGTGGTCACGCGAGGCTCGGAGGGAAGACTTCCGGACCCTTGGGCATATTAAAAGAACAGACAGATATTACCAAGGCCCCCAGCAATCCGCTCTGGGGCTGGATTAACAGAAACACGTGCTCGGTCGGGAGAGGAAGCGGGTCCTCTCTGACCCCACCCCCAGGCCAGCCCCGTGCAGACTAGAAACGCAGACCTGGCCCCACCTGGTGTCCCCCCACCATCCAGAGAGGGGCAGGGGTGTGGCGCTGGTTTGACGCAGTCCGGAGGGAAAGCTCCGCCGGGAGTCGTGCTCCAGGAGAAGCTGAGTCTCGGCGTCTCAGCCCCCGACAGTGACACACGGGGTATCATGCTGAGCAGGACCTGCCACGCCCCAGAAGCTCTAGTCCTCCACCGGACAGCTCTGTCACCTGCTTCTCGGTGTGGAGAGCGGCACGTGGAGGGCGACCACGGTGAGGGGCAGACGGCTGGACCCAGAGAGCCGGGCCACGAGAGTGCCCTAGCCCCCCTCCTCTGATTTAAAGCCAACAGCTTTTCGAGAATGGTTACTGGGTGTCCAGACCTTTGCTGGGTGCAGTGAGCCACCAACAGGCGTAAAACAAAGTCCCTGCCCTCTAGGGTGCAGAAAGGGGAAAGCAGATCGGGATGGAAGGGGGCGCGTCACACAGGTCGGAACCTGCAGACACACGAAGAGAGTCTGTAATCGGTGGGCTCTGTGCACGGCTGGATCTGGATCCTCAGAAGGAAATGCAGCGTGGCCCGAATCGGGTGGGTGTGGACGTGATGTGAAGGACCTTAGACACAGAATACGCTGCGGAAATATGATTTGGCACCAGCAGTATAGTGGGAAATGTACTTAGGTAATTAGGGTCCCGGCGGGGTGGGGGGAGGCTTTGAAAGCCAGAAGAAATGTGACTTCAGAGGATCAAGGGTTTTTGGAAGTACTTTGGGGGGAGGGCACGTCTGCGTCAGGGCTCTGCAGGAGGGTCTTGTTGGGAAGAGGCGAAGGGGGATGACAGGGCTGGCCCGTGGGGAGCCCGGTGGGGACTGCAGCCCTGGGCTGTGCTCCAAACGAGGACGCCCCGCGCGGTACTGGACAGGTGACTCTCCGGGTCTCCCCACTTAGCGTGGTGGTAGTGCGCCTCCGTCCCAAAGTTCACACTCCTAGGAATCCAAAATGATCATCTACTAAGATTATCCTACTCAAAAAAATAAACATAAAATAAAACATGAATCACATTTTTGCTTTGAGGAACCGGAATTAGTGAACATCTTCATGAGAAGCGAATTTCTTGCCAAATTTCATCTCTGTTAAGTGTCCAATTAGAATACAGTGTTCTTTCTGAAAGAGGGACTCTTGGCATAACATGTTTGCCCAAGTAGGAATGCATAATTGCTACCCTGAGCAAGCCCGCGTTCGGGGGGACACCCAGCACGCTGGGGGACCCCCAGGTCTGTAAGGGGCAGGTGACATCCTACCTCCGCTTCTTGAATTGGATCGTGAGTCCTCAGCACATTTTAGCACATGTGCCCCTAAAAGCTGCAGGCTCCCCCGGCCGGTGGCCGGGACATCTCCTGTCTGGATTTGGAATTGGAAAATAGCATCTGAGACAAGAATGTTTGGGGAGAATTGGTGCTTAAGCATTCATCGTAAATGTGGTGAACGGCACTGCGGATCGGTACACAGGACTGGGGACCTTTCATTTGCCTTTAGACTCCAAAGCTATATCTCTTTGAAATGTGTGAGTGTAACATTCAGAATTTGGATCACACAGACAATTTAGGTCCATTAGAACTCTCCTCTCCCTCAAATGCACCTGGAGATGATAAAAAAAAAAATCCAGCTGCCTATTTTGAGTAATGCTGGCAAAGTTTTCCAAGATGTTTACAGTGTAGCTAGTCGACTTCACAGAGGGACGCGTTTTCAACACGAGAGCCTGGAATTAGGTGCAGGATGGCGGGGCCTGGGAGCCACAGTTAAAAGCAAAGTTGCCAATATTGCTCTCGCTGCTACTTTGAAACACATCAACCAAACATTCTAGAAACAAAGGCGACTCACACAGCCTCCCAGAAATCCTTCTGAGCACTTAGAAAAATACACATCAAAGGGGACGTGTGGGAATCTTTTTGCATCTTGAACTAGTAGAAATCTTTTCATCTGAAGACTTCAGATACTTTGTAAATGTAGAGTCCGGTGTTTGTCTTAGAAAATGTGCGGCAGGACCTCTTCGGAGGAACCAGGGTGTCAGAGCCAAGGACTGGAGGCAGCGTCCTGCCGGGGGGCGGGGGGTGGCCTGGAAATGCATGGGGCCGAGAACCCCGTGGAGACAGCGGCTTTGGGGAGCGCGCGTGTGTGCGCGTGTGGGCGTGCGAGGGCGTGCGGCGCCGCTGGAGGGTCTGCAGAGCACTAACTCTCAGGGTATCCACGGCCCCCCGCTGTAGGTCCTCCCCCTTACCGCACGTGACTCTGGGACACGTTAGAACAAGAAAATGATGCCTCGTTCCAATGAGCACGTAAGCCCCGCCTTGCTTTCCACGGCCGGCTTCACCCGGCTGTGACGAGCAGACTCCCGGCGTCCGGCCCTGACCCTGACTCCGGGGCCCTTCAGGGAGGGTTGGCTCATTCCCTAACCCTGCAGGCAAGAGCAGTGGTCAACCAAAGCATCCGCTTCACCCAGAACACTCTAAATCGAGACCGGGGTGCACAATCCAATCAAAACCAGCCACTCCCAAGGAGCGGACTGAAACTACAGTCTTCGTAATGAGGCCAACTCGGGGCTCCGAAGGCGGGATGCCCCAGCCCGGCCTCTCCGGGGACTTCGGCACCTCTGTGCTCTCCCATCTGCCCGCGGACCGCAGAGTGTAGATTCGTTCTGTGCTGTGAACATTGGCGTCGCCCGCGCCCGGCACAGAACCGACTCGCAGCCACTGAGCAAACACGCGATTGAAGCGGAGGGAAAGTTCTCAGAACGCCCAGAACTCCGTGCCGGGAGACCCGGGAAGCCCTCTCTGAGCTCGTCTGTCCACTCCAGCGGCTCGGAACACGGGGAGAAGCACAAAATCCGGGAAGAGCCTCCGGGGTCCTCACGGCCGCGGCCGAGGCTCCTCGCTCTGCTCGCTGAGGTCGGCGGAATGCGCCTTGAGCTTGTGGACGGCAGCAGCTTAGTGTTTAAATCGTGGTCAATGTAGGGGACAGACTCATCTGCCGAGATGGGAGCGCAGGCCTCTGGGGACACCTGCGATGGGGGCACAGAGTGCCCGATGGCAGGACGGCAGGTAGGCAAACCAGCCAGGGCTGAGGAGGCACGTTTCTGTGCGCCTGTTTGATCGCAGACCGACGCCGGTGCTCTTGGTCGGAAGAAACACGCGTAGAAGACTGTCCCACGCGGGACATCCATAATTACAGCCGCGTCTCAGCGGAAGCGCCTCCTAGGCCTCGCGCGGGGCTCTGTCCTGCTGCGGGGACGGCGCGGCCGTGGGGCGTAAGGAGAAGTGAAACAATCGTCAGCGGAAAGCAGATGAGGCCTTATTGAATCCCGCATTACTAATGCATGAAGAGGTGCTAAGCACGGGAGATACAATCATTCTTTTAATCATCGTACACGTTTTATTACCAGGAGCCCCATTCAACAAAAGGAGCAGGGTAGACTTTCTCCAGGGCGGGAGCTCAGGTGGTGCTGGGGAAATCGGTGACCCGGGGTCGCGGGGATGCTAGCGATCCGGCCGAGGGTCATCTCAGTGCAGAGAGAGGGCTAGTGTTACCAACTGCGGGACAGGAGGTGAGGATTCAGGCCCCCACAGGCCAGGGTCAGGGGCGGGCCAGTGCATCGCAAGAGCCCAGACGGGGGCCGGCACCGGCCTCCCCACTCCCCCCCAGGCCCCGTGGCCGGGGAGAGCTGGACAGAGGGGCTCTGCCTTCCCATCATAGGCAGCCGAGGTGGGGAAAGACAAGCAAGGGTCATCCTCTCTGGCTGCCGATGCTTTTGTCTCTGGCTGAGTTCTATAGGACCCCGAGGAGAGTGAGGCAAGTAAGACACTTGCCTTGGGCTCAGCCTCTAAGGGGCACCGACTATCTCAGTCATCAAGAGAAAGATCATTTAATGTGATATTTTAGAAAATTGAAATCAGCACAAACAAACATGCGTGTTCACAAAGTACCACATTTTTAACTGGAGGTAGGACGGAGTAGGACCCTGCCAGTACCGGAGGCAGAAGGAGAAATCACCAACACTCATTCTGTATTTGGAAACTTCTGTGTTGTCCACTGTGGATTTCCCCATGAATTTTGATATTCTTCGATATTGCATTACTGTGTGACTTATCTTGGTGACTGAGTTTTTTGGCACCCTTTAAATGTTGCACCTGAGATCTTAGGCGTAGAACTGTGTCCCCCCAAAACAGATTTATATGTTAAAGTCCTAATCGCCAGTGCTCCAGACTTTATTGGAAAACAAGGTCGTCGCAGATGTAATTCGTTCCGACGAGCTGGTACCGGAGCGATGGGCCCCGGTCCCCTACTTGTGTGTGTCTGGGTCCACACTCGCGGACGGCCGGGTGAACGTGAACACGGAGACCGGGATGGGGCGTCCACAGGCTAGGGGAGGCCAAGCAACCGCCAGACTCCGGACAGAGACGTGAGCAGATGCTCCCTGAGGCTCAGACGGAACCTGCCCTGCCCACGCCTACACTGCGGATTCCCCGCGTCCAGAACACGAGAGAAAATGCTCCTGTTGTTTCGAGCAGCGGGGTCATGGCAACTCCGGGGTATTTATCGAGCGCGTGCTTTCTGCACCCCGGTCGTGGCCACATCCTGTTTGCTTGCCCGTGGCTCCGGGCTTCAGCGTGGGAGAGAGGCATTTATGGGGCCCCGAAAACTGTGATAAGCCCATGAGGGGAAGGGCGGGGACGCCGGGTCACAGCCTCAGTGTGCGTCCCCCACCTGCTGGGACCCCGGCACGTCCCTACCGTCAGCGTGCCGCAGCCCCACCTCCGTCGGTGGCCTTGACAATGTCCCCCACCTCCCGCCCGCTGTGAGGGTTGCCGCTCGGGGTCGGTGCAGGGGAGTCAGTCCGTGAAGGCCCGCCTTCTTACACCCCGAGTGGAGGCAGGACTCCTGGGCCCCCAGATCAGCCGCTGGAGCACGTGGCGGCGTTGGGCGGCCCGGGACACGGGTACTGGAGGAGTCCGGGGGTCGCTGAGGCACGGGCGGTGTGTGACTGCTCCCTCACCCTGCAGCATCCCCGGGCCAGCCCTCCCTCCACCGGTAAGACGCAGGCAGTGAGAAGTAACATCCAGGTTGGGGGGAGACTCAGGACCGTGCGTGTGAAGGTGTCTGGTTGGCAAGAGCTCGTGTGGTGAGGAGAAAGGTCTGTAAGGCAGAGGGATGATAGAAAGGCGTTGTGTCAGGGCCCGGACCCCACACGGCCCTCGGGCCTCGTGTCCAGCTCTCTGCCTGCCCCCCTGCACCCCGGGCCTGCCGCCTGGACCCCACGGTGAGTCCCCTGGATGCCAGCATGGCTCCCGGGGGGCCCAGGGGCTCCGGAGCCCAGTGCCCACGCTCACTCCCTGCTTTACTTTTTTTTACTTTTTTTTATTTCTTTTAAGATTTTATTTATTTATTTGACAGAGAGAGAAAGAGGGAAAGAACAAGCACAGGCAGGGGGAGCAGCAGGCAGAGGGAAAAGCAGGCTCCCCACTGAGCAGGGAGCCTGATATGGGGCTTGATCCCAGGACCCTGGGATCATGACCCGAGCAGAAGGCAGCGGCTTAACCCACTGAGCCCCCCAGGCGCCCCTGACCCCCTGCTTTAAAACAAAGCCGAGAAAGCAGAGGCCAGGCCTGCAAACGCACGTCCTCCCTGAGCTGGGCCGCGGGCCTGAGGTCGCAAAGCCAGGAGGCCCTGCGCCCACAGAGGAGACCGTGATCACAGCTCCTCCTCGCTGAGCCCCTGGCGGCAGGCCCCGCCTGGGCCCCAGACCCCAGAGCCCAGGGCGAGGGGCCGGGCTTGGCTCCTGCCCCGTCAGGCTCCCTTGGTCTGCTCTCCAGGGTCACCAGGTTGAAAGATAAGGAAACGGAAAGGCTTTCAACCCCAGCTCTTAAACACAACGAGTTAGTGCCGTGTCCCTTTGTCGCGGGGCCGGACTCTGCATCCCTCTCTGGGGACGTTACTCGGATTTACTCCCACCCGCCTGCTGGGCCCCGAGCTCCCCACAGCCTTTCTCTGCGTCGCGAGGAGGGCCGCGTGACCTTTTCCGGAGGTGGCCTCTGGAGGTGCCCATCCTTCCAGGGGCCCCAGCCTGACACCCCCTCAGCCCCATCATGCTGGCCCCCCAACTGCCTCTGGGCCCCCCAGTTCCTCCACCGCTGGGCAGGGGCCTTGCCTCAGTGTTTCCACGGGGGGATTTATGACCCCTGCCCAGACCTTCCGGCCTCCTAGGAAAAGTGTGTCATTCCATGCTGACTGATGTCTCCCCTGACTTGCCTTTCCCCAAACTTGGTCTCCCTGGCAGCCTCCAAATTATGCATAAAATTCGGATTTCTACACAAGGATCCCTGGATTCCCCTGGCGTGGCCGTGTGCCTAGGGACGCCCTCCCTAAGTGGCTGCTGGACACCCCTTCCCATCTCTTTACGATTTCTTTTCCTGCCTGGGGTTAGAAGGGAGGCCCAAAGCCGGGTTCCGAGTGTCGTGACTGCAGCGGGGTGCCGGGTCATCACACGCAGCCCCAGGGGCCGGGCCAAGCAGGAGCCCCCACCCCTCCCCGCGCCCTGGCCAGCGCTCCGTCTCCATCGGCTCCTGGCCCTTGGATCCGGCCCCCTCCTCACGCAGGTTCGGCGTGACCCCCGTTGTCCCTGGCAAAGGCTTACACGCTTCGCTGTTGTTGTGTGGGATTAGGGTCCCTTCCCACTTACGACTAGAACTCAACTTTTGTGCATTTTACGGCAAATTGTTAATTTGGTTTTCTCCTTTTCAGGTGCTCTCACCTCGTGTCTTGAGCTGCGCCTGTCTGGGGCTCTCGGCTCTGAACGAGGGCTCCCTTCGCCTTGATGTCGGGCTGTCAGCTCGTGACTTTGAACACAGACCTCGCGGTTTGGCTCATTCAGCTGCCCCATCACAGGAGCGGGGAGGCGGGGGCACCTCTAGCAGGGACCAAGAGCGGAAATGACCTGCTCTTTCCTCCCGAAGGAAGCTGGGGGGCCCGGGCATGCTATCCTGATCCTCCCATCCTTTGAGTTTGGTTTTAAAGAGCAAGATCAAATGTTTTATACCAGTATCAGGTTTTCATAACCATACAGAATAAATATTTTAAAGTTTGTCATTCAAACGGGTGGCAAGAGGGGAGTCGGCAGGCCCGGGTCAGGAGGTGGAACGTGAGCAGGGCCGGCTCGGGCCAGTGTGCGTGCGGCCGGCCTTCGCAGGCCTGGGCTGTGTCCCCTCTTGTGGGTGACGTCCTGCCCGGGTCGCTAAAGCCCCCAGGATGTGGGGGACAAAGGGCAAGTCAGCCTCGCCCGCAGCACCGTCTGCCCCCCGCCAGCGCCCAGCCTGGATGCCGACGGCGCGGTCTGCTCCACTCACGTGACTCGGGGGGGGATGTTCAGGAAACACAGCACTGACGGAATCGGTGCCTCACACTGTAGGGTAATGGGGACGCTGGCGGTGAGGAAACGCACTGGCTTGTTTATCCGCTCTGACCCCCACGCACAGCTGGATGCTTCTAGAAACTAGAGACGTAGCGGACTCCGCAATGCTCCCAGAAACCTCCCACGAGCGTGCAGCCCGTGGCTACCAATCCTTGGTCTTTTCTGGAAGTGAGAAAACACAGCGGAGGACACTTTTTTTTTCTTTAAGAATTCAGGCTTTTGTAAAGCTTCCCTCCACATTCTTATTCTAGTTTTCAATTCCTTGTCCTGCAACAAGGCTTGGGAGGAAGAATGCATATTTCCCAGGTGCTCTGGGAGGCCAGAGACCTAACTGCAAGTTGGCCTTTGTGTTCATGCCTTCAACCTGCACCTTTTCTCAACGGCCCCTGTTTTCCCCGACAGACAGGCGCTGCCCCGAGGGGCGGGTTCCTCCCCCCACGGACGGGCCCCCAGCGCGCACCAGCTTTCCTCCTGGGCGTGCTGAGCCTCCTCGCCGGCCAGGAACCGGCGGTCTTAAGGCAGCGTCCACGGTACAGCGTGGCCCGAGATCCGTGGACGTGCCGCATCTGGCAGGTCATTCCTTCCCAGCCAGGTCCCCCGGGTCACGTCGCAGAGCCGCGTCTGGGATGCAGAATTCCTAAAAGTACGGGGGATTTAACCAGATCCACTTACAATAGCAGTCTGTCAAGAAATGCACCCTAAATGCATTCACAGTTATCTTCGAGTAAGACGTGCTCGTTTAAATATTGTAATTCCCATAATACCCTAACAAAAGCTCCATTCATAGTCCTGACAATATCGTCATGTTTGCGCTTACCCAGAGAGTAAACAGCACTGCCCAAGCCTGCTTAGAGAGCCTTAAGCACCTCCCAATCCCGTCGGCACCAGCGACCATCGCGGCTGGTTTGCAAAAGCAGAGGAGTGTTCCTGCACACACCACCTCGAGGGCTCAGCTACATACGGGCTCCAAGCAAAACCGCGCACACAAGGGAGACAAATGCCTTGAACTGACTGGAACGTGTGCCCCGAGCACCGGGCATTAATCTCGGGCAAGGACGGGGCACGAGCTATGAGATTTGCAGTGTTCTGAGCGTATCTGTTCGTACGCTCACTGGTACCAAGTTGGCCGCCTAGAAATCAGTGCCGGGCATTTGAAAGGTCGGAGGAGCACCGCGAGGGCCGTGAGCACGACCCCCGCCCGCCCGGTACTCTGCCCGCGGGTTCTCCGGGCTGCACACGCTCCCGCTCCCGGGGACAGGTCCTGTTCGCCGTGCTTTCCGGGGCAACTCCTCCTCCGCGGCGCAGACCCTCAGGAGCAGACCCTTCCTGCCCCAGGCCTGGGCTCACCGGACATCCCGTCCCTTTGGGGGGTAACTTCCCTGTGGCTGGATCCCCCCCTGTCCCCTCGCTCCCTCCACTTGGAATTCGGAGAGCCGAGGGCTTAACCACAGACGCCTCCTCTCCGCTCCCGGGGAAGCACCCCAGATCCCAGGCAGGGGGGCCGCGGGGGTGCGCGCTGCATTTCTGGCTGCAGTGTGCATACACCGATCTCTCTGTCCATTCCAAGCTTGTCACTGGTTTGCAGGACGTGCACTCGGGCTCTCTCTGCTCTTCCTCAACGCCAGCGCCTTTCCTGAGAAGTACGGTTTCTCACGTGCAAGCCCCCGTCCTGTCCGGAGGCTGCCGTCCAGCCCCCGCTGTTCCGTCGCCGCTGAATAAAGCCTAAGCAACCGGAGCTCCAGTTCAGACAGGCTTGGAACTTGAAGCTACTTTTTCTTTTTCCTTTCAGAAGAAACTTGATGTGAACCACTGGGAACGTCCTCCTTCTTATTGCAAAGGCGTCAGCATTTTGTGCAATCAGTAGGACCCCCCGGGGCAGGCACTCGCTTTCTCGGCGTTCCCGGCAGATCCCCATGTGCACCCGCGTGGCTCCCTGACCATCGCGGTGGGCACGCCGGCCCCGGGCAGACCTGCCTCCTCCTCCTGTCTGTGTGGCCCGAGGAGCAGCTTTCCGCCCAGCCCCGAGTCCGTGGGCCCTCCGTGGAGAAACGCAATCCAGACCCCGACTGATAAGGTGGGGAGCTGAGTGCGAACATTAACCTTCAGAATAGAAATATAAATAAGTTTCTCTATTGTGATTTTGTAAATCTGCCTTCCCCAGCAGAGACACTATGTGACCCTCAGCCAATTGCACGAGCCGTGCCCAGGAATGACATGTGCTGTCCCGAATACGTCTGGTCTCTGGCGCCTCCGGGCCTCCGACGGCTGGACAGACAGAACTGCTCGCATCCACATTCAGTCCCACAGGCCTGGAACTCCCTAAAAATGCCCTAGGATAAATATTTCCACATTACTAATGGTCAAAAGTTTGGCAAAATCGGCTATGCAAAATAGCTTTGGCTTCGGGAGACACCAACACTATTCACATCGGTGAACTCACTCGACATGGTGAGAAAAAATGGAACAGTTCACATATCCCAGGGCCGTTTGGTTAAACTGACGATTTTTTATGATCGCTCTATTCATGCAAAGTGCGCTCACAGATCCTAAAATTAGCCGCTCCTCTTCCCACCAACTCTCAGGACGCAGCAAGGACCAGAATCGGACCAGAGTTCTGGAAACACGGAGGAGGGGAGGGTCCGCAAAGGGCTGGTGTGGCCACGCCGGGTCCGAGTGGGACAGGCCTTGCTCTGCGCGTCTGGGAGCCCCTCACACTCCTGAGGGGACAGACAGGAAAGGAGGGAAAGACACAGAGCTGCCAGCAAGTTGTGCCAAGGCACGTGGCAGAGAGCGGCCCCAGCCAGACGGGGAGGGAGCCCACGGACTGCGGGCGCGCCTCCTCGGGAGTCGCGTGAATACGCTGCCCTCCGATGCCTCCTGGGCCGTCCCCAGGTGCCCCCCTCTCCCTTCCTCTCCCAGCCCAAGCCCGGCGACCCTCCCCACTTTCCCGGCAGCCGTGAGCGGTCTCTAAAGGCCGTGATGCGGTGGGGACCCGAGGGTCACCACAAAACACGGCGGTCGCTAGATCGAGGGTGAGAGGAGGAATGCACCTGCAGGCGGAACCCTGGGAACCAAAGTCCTGTGTGGCGGAGCCCGGGCCAGAGCCCTCCTCCCCTGGGTCGGTAGGGAACCCCACTTGCCGGGAGCAGCATCGCAGGGGAGAGAATCCCTCATCCCCTCCGGAACCTGAGTCCTCAAACTGAAACCTGAGGGCGCTTTCCCAGAGCTGGTTTGAAAACCCGGCCACAGCTCTGCCCAGAGTGCGCGTTTCCGGTCCAGGTCCAAAGGCTTGGACGCCCCTTTCCGTTTCCTTCTGAGTCATCCAGAATGCTTTTGTCCTCTTTGTCCTCGGGAGGGCACGCTGCTCCGGGGTCACCAGACTTTCCACTTGTGAGACTCCCCCCACCATGTTAAAACAATGTTGAGACGCTCGGCGTACGAATCACGGAGCAGCTGAGAAGGAAACAGATCGCCCTCCACACCCGAGCCGGGATGCGGGCAGGGGGCCGGCTCCTGCTGTCCCGGTGCCTTTCCAGTCCCCGACTTCGAGGCCAGATTTCCACGAAGCCTTCAGGACGGTTTTAGGGCTGCACCTGAAGCCAATGGAAGGGCCAAGGCTCCTTTAATCTTGGAAAAAGTCCCCTATCAGGTCGCACCTTTGTTCTTTCTGCGCTGTCATTAATTTCCCCCGAACATGCTTTCTCCTTCTGACAAAATAATGATTTTATGTGAGCCGCTGGTGATCATCTGCTTGTATCAGACTTGAAAACTGTAATTTGAAAAAGGTGAGCCCTCTGCTCACGCGCAGGCCGAGGCCGCCTTTCCCTTTTCAAAGACAGATATTAAGAGCTTCTTTTAAACTTAAGCTGACATTCTTCGTCCAGGGATTTGAAATCCTGTAGAATATTAAAGGCCCATCTTTAGTTTTAAAATATACTTTTAAGATCTGTTCTCTGTGGGCCTGTTTTAGTCCCTGGATGACTCTAAGTGACATTAAACAGCAAGTGAATTAGACCCAGCGTGGATTGCTAAATGGAAATGTGTGTTTCAAAAATAATTGATTCAGGTGGGTGCCGTGAGCTGAGCCCTGCGGGGCGCGCTGACCGCCTGCACCCAGGCCAGCCCGCCCCGACCTCCAGGGGGTCCCCTGCCCCTCCGGCCCCAGGCCCAGCCCCCCAGGTCCAGCCGCGGCGGAACCGGCCCCCGGGAGGGCCCCAGGGAGGAGTCAGAGGCAGCCCTGCGGAGCGGCTCCATGATGGGACTCTGAAACCGGGCAGCCGGGGCTCTGCCTGGTGTGCGGGAATGAAACAGGAAAATATAAAATTTTAAAGTAAGATGTGAGCAATAATAACATTGTTTTATGACTTTTCCTTTATCATCAAGAATTTTGACAGCCATCCAGGAAGTGTTACCCTTCCTCCTAAGTGGGGGGCTCCTCTCCGGGCTGCAGAGCTGCAGAGCCAGCTCCTAAGCCCCTGCCCCCACCCCTCCTCCTGCTCCCCCAACCCCTCACACCCACACCCACCCCCTCCCCAGCGCCCTTCCTGGCCGGCCCCCCCTTCTTCGGCCTCCACTTTCTGTCCCCATAGACGCTGGGTCTGGGTTCCTTGACTGTGGTCCCCTTTTCCCGTTGCCCCCACGGCAGGTGCAGCGCTGGCGCCCAGGCCTCGGGACGCACGTCTCTCTGCTCCTGCTGGTCCGGCCATCCTGCGCCTGGGACATGTGTGGCGGTCCTGGGGTGCCCGGTCCTCTGGGATCAGATACGTTGCAGGAAGATGTGGTTTCGTGGTCTTTTCTGTGGCATGTCAGGAGGGGTCAGCAGTCTGAGCAGGGGCGGGGGCACCGCGGGCAGGGGCAGGCCCCGAGGAAGGCTCGCCACCCCTCTTCATGCCTCCCACACCCTCCTGTTGGCCTCCCCGGAGCTGGCCTCGCCCGGGGCTCCAGGCTCCAGCCGTCGGCTTTCCTGGCCCGCCTGCCGCCGAGCAAGGGCCCTGCGGTCGCTGGGTGGCTTGAGCTCACGGTGTCAGCAGTGGGGCCGGGGTCTCCGGCAGCCGCGGGGTGGCAACCGGCGAAGGGGCCACGGCAGAGCCATGGTCTCGGTGCCGTCCAGCCCGGTAACACCGTCAGGGGCCCCGGTGCCCAGGGAAGGACGCACGGAGGAAGAGCAAAGGCACCGATTCTCAGCCGAGGGAGCTCGGGCGCAGTCAGGTTGTCGGGACTGGTGAGGGTCCCCGCCGTCTGGTGGGGAGAGGCCAGTGGTGCCACCATCAAGGTCCTGCCACGCCCGGGACAGGCCACCCGGCAAGCGCGAGGCGGGGCTAGTCGCCCGAGCAGCAGCTCTAGGCGGTGGCGGGATCTGGGTCTCACTTCTCCCCATTCGGGGGACCCTGGAAAAATCACCCACCGTCCAGACGCCCCCGCGGCATCCCTATAAAATTGAGACAGCGATCACAGCACCTCCCGGGGAGGCCGCAGTGTGGTCCCATGTGACGACGTGGTAAGAGGCCGGCCCCCAGAGGACAGGAGACTCTAGACGCCACTGCCATCAACGTGCGTTATTTTAACAAACACACAGAAATGCCCGAAGCCCGCTGAATTCTTGTCTACAACTACAACAACAAAACACACTTTCAAAATATCTTCCTGATTGTGCCTGGAATGTGGTCTATACCTAAGGACAATAAGCAAATAGACATTCCAAATAAAAAAACAAACATTCCCCAGGGCCCTCTCCTGGGGGCGATGGGTTCATGCCGAGGAAAACAAGCACGCTGCCGGCAGGCAGGTGGTAATTATGTTCTCACATGAGCTGTTTTCTTCTTTGGATGCCGTGGCTTTGAGATAAACCACAGGAGGGGCGTGCCAGGTATTTCAGGGAGAAACAGTGGGGCGCTTTGTGCAGAAGAGCCCGTCATTCCTCGGGGGTCCCAGACGAGGGGGCCAGGAGAGAACCCCCGCCCAATGCGGACTCCCGGCAAAGGCCTGCCCGGGAGGCACACACGGTTTGCCAGCCCGACAGGATGGTCGTCTCCTTCTGTTCGACCACGCAACGTGCTGCTGGAACTGTAAGTGAGACGTCTCTTTTTAACCACGGTTTCGCCTGGTGCGCAGGCTCCTTTGCCAAAGGGAGCGCACCACCCACATCAACATATTTTTGCAACAGTACTTTCACTCTGGTGGTAACTGAACTAATTAGGAAGATGGGAATCGCGGAGTCGCATACTTTGCTGGCTAGCAGAAACTTGTCGGAGTCGTGGGCTGGAAGGAACGCCCAGAATCTCCGCGGCATAATCGCAGGTGGGAAGCACTGCCTGCCTCCGTAAGTGGAAACAAATTTGTTACAGCAAAGAATACTTACCACAGTTGGTATTAAAAAGCATAAAAGCCCTTTTGGTCCCTGAACCCCCAGACCAAGCTGCACTGTTTCTGGACCTTGAGCCTCAGGTCCCCCCCGCCCCCCCGGTACAGAGCTCTGGGAGCGTTCACGCCCACGTAATAACTAACATACTCTCGGACACTCTGTCTTTTAAAATGTCTCGTGTGTATCTGGAAACGTGACCAGGAAGCCTCGGGGACACGCCGCTCCCGCGAGAGCACACTAGCAGAGGTCTTTCCAAACAGCCTCGGAGCAAGGAAGGAATGCCTTTGAACATTTTCAAAGGGGTTCTGTGCCTTCACGTGGGGGGGAAGCCGCGGTTGCATAATCGATGCGGATGGCCATCAGCCCTCTCACCGCGCAGATGCGCATCTGCGGTCTCAGCTCCGTGTGCCCCCGCGACTGTCCCCAGAAGGAGCCGCTGGGAGAAACTAGCTTGCCAGGGTCTTTTTCCAGGAGAGAAAGGGTGCCTGTCCCAACCGCCCACTTTTTGTCCGGATCCCTCTTGGCTGCCAAGGCCTCGCCGTGCTTCTCCGTGCCAGGCAGGAAATCATCTTCAGAAAATCTCCGAAACATTGCACAACCGAACGGTGATCTAGTTTAACTCATGGGCCCTTGTTTCCCCCCCACCAGCGGAGATGAGAGCGAGCATGGGGTCGTGCCCGTTTACAGACTGTCCCGATGTAATGTTGGAAAGGACAGAGCCTTGGAGGCACAGTGCCCAGAAGGACCACTGAGGCACGCACTTCACGGTGCGGATTCTGCGGGGACGGTGCCCGCGATCCGGGCTCTTCTCACCAGGGGCGCAGATACAGCATGGCTCCCGCACCCGGGGTCACCGCTGCTTCTCTCCCCTTAGCTTTTCCCCGGCCACGGTCCTTCACCGCAAAGTTCCCAAAGTCCGACGATAGGGGTTTTCGTGGTGTCTTATTTCCTCTCGGTCAGTTTGCTCTGGCTCGGGGCTCAGCCCCGCCGGAGAAGGATGAAACGTCTGCCTGCATCGGGTTCTGCAGGTTCAGGGGAGTTCCCTCTGACTTTATTTATTTTTTTAAAGATTTTATTTATTTGACAGAGAGAGAGAGAGCGCGCGCATAGGCGGGGGAGGGGCAGAGGGCAGAGGGAGAAGCAGGCTCCCCGCTGAGCAAGGAGCCGATGTGGAGCTCGATCGCAGGACCCTGGCATCATGACCTGAGCCGAAGGCAGACGCCGAACAACTGAGCCCCCCAGGCGTCCCTCCCTCTGACTTTAAAACGCCCAGCGGCTGCAGCGTGAGAAGAAGGGGCACCTGCCCTTCCCCCGGGTGAAGCTTCCGCTGGAGCCGGGCGGGATCTGAGCCGCGGGGAGGCTGGCCCAACAGACGCTTGTCTAAGAAGTTGTTCTATCAGCTTATTTGATGGAAGGTCGTGGTCGTCTCCGAGGACATACAGCCTATGAGCTTAATTAGAAATGCCCCCTGGATCTGTGCACACGTACGCATGTCACCACGTCCCTTGCAGCAGCAAACGTGAAATCACTCAGACACCCAGTCGCAGGGAAGCCTATCGACAGTACCGTGTGTCCATCTAATAAGACCTTGTGTGATGGCCTGCGATGGTTCTCATCGTATGAACTCCAAATGGTAGAATTAAAAAAATCCCGCATATAATGATCCCAAACTTACAGGAGAAAGACATACATACCTCGATAAGTGAAAATCTGGGGGAAAAAAAACTATCGTAATATGTTTAAAATCAATCTGGGAAGCAAGACTATGGGTTCTTAAAAAAAAAAAACAACACATATTTTTCAGGCTTTTCCCAATTGCTAAATCATATATTCAAATCAATCCTATCCCAATCATACATTCACGCAGACTTGCTTGTCAGGACTAATGCCCCTGGTACACTGCGGACGGAAGAAACGCCGTCCTGCCCACAGCTCCGCCTCTCGGGGTGACAGAGAAACCCGGGAGCCGTCGGAGGGTCTGGTTCAGGGAGGATGCGTGCGGTGGGACCCGCACAGACCCGCAGACCTCCAGAGCGCTTCCGGGGAAGGCCCACTGCGCACGGAGGAGCGCCGGGAACACAGTCTAGGGGGAAGAAAAGCTATGAAATGCCGCTCGGCCAACAGGCAGTGCTGGCTTTATTTGTCTCTCCCTCAAAGAGCAGATGGAATGTGCGTTTCCAGACTTATTTTGGATGCCTGGCTTGGGGACAGTAACAACCCCAAGCGAAGCTGCAGTGTGACTACAGATCCCGAGGGTGGGGGGGGGGTCTCGTGACACCCGTGATGGAGCGCGAGGTGGGGTCACCGCCCAGGGACGTGCGACCTGCACGCTGGGAAAAGCCCGGGTCTTTGACGAACACCTGCCCCCCATAGAGGACTTCGGCTGGTGTGACCCAAAGTTAGGAACCACGGACACTCGACTGGGGGTCCCCAAGCTCCTGCGCCTCTAAGACGCTACCAAGCCACGGAGGTACCCCCACCCCGGACGCGGCGGAGGCTCCTCGGGGAGCACTCGGCACACATTAGCGTCGGAGGCGCTGCTCGGAGGAAACCACGCATTTCTCACTCCCATTACAGGATTAATTGTCTTCTTTAAATATCGTATGGCAATCATAGGCATAATGGTTGTTTCCTGGTGGCATGTCGCACTTAATGGGCTGGTAGGTAAAACAGTCCCCGAATTAAAAGGAATTACTGTATTTGTCATAAATTCCTTTGAGAATCATTTTGCTTTCAACTCCGGGTGGGAGGGTGTCTTTAGTACAAGACATGAAGGATCGCGGACGGGGGCCGCACCTGACAGGTGTGCTCCTGGGCCCCGGCCAGGAAACTTTACTGAGACTAACCTGGGGCACATTTACATTTGAAAAGCCTGACATCCAGAGAAATGGAAGAGCCTGACACAGCTGACGGGTTTGTATTTGGAAATGAGGGTAGCGCGCACGAGCTGGTTCCAAGGACAGACTCGAGTGAGCGCAGTTGGGCCAAGCCCAGCTCAGTTTCAGAGAAGAGACCCCAGACCTGCCTTCTTTAATCGGGGCGAAGGTGTGCGGCCGAGGGATCGCTGCCCACCTTCTGTCTTCCCGCCCAGCTCGCCCGGTTCCGCGTAGCAGGCCGGAGAGGGCCACCTTACGACGGGAAATGCGCTCCTCTAGCAGCGTCTGGGACCTCCTCCGATTCCAAGCGTCCACGGAGAAAAATAAATATTGACGGTGGGGGCGGGTGGGGGCAAGGCGGAGGGAGAGAGGGAAGGAGGGAGATAGAGAGATTTATTTATTGGGCGGTATCTGTAAGATGGAAATATAAAGTGTAGAAAGCAAACACTTAAGAGGATGCAAAATGAATCATAAAATAAAAAGGCCCTAGTTTTGTGTGGAACAGAAGCGCTCATGTGAACCCAGACCTAGAGCGAGACCATGTCTGCAGCTCTTCCCGCAGTGATTATATTACTCTTCTTGTGTTTTTATTAATAGTACTTTTCTGGGCTTGCAGCTGAAGCTAACCCTGGGTCATCTGCGACACACTCGGCTTTGGGTCTGGGAGCGAGCACACCCGTCCTTCGGGGAGAGCCGCTGCCTCCCTCCCGCTGCTGCTGAGGCCGAGGAGCCTGGGGTCCGGACCTGGGCCCCGGCACGGCCCTCCTGCGTTGGGAGCCACACGCCACTTGAGGCCCTCGGTCACTGAGCCCTTCGCGTGGATTCCCTCCCAGGTAACACCAGCGACCCATGCTTTACTGTTTTTGTTTTAAATTCCGCTCTTGTGTAAAAATGATTTGCTTTGTTTCTGAAATCTCTGCTGGAAACGAAGGTTCGAACTCGTTCCTGCAACCATTCATCTCACGGGTCAAGAATGTCTGGTTACAGTGGACGGAATGGTTACAATTCTGGTTACGATGGACGGAATATTTGCTCCCCGTCCCCGTTCATGCACTGAAATGCTCACGCCCAAGAGGATGGAGTTTGGAAGTGCGCCTCTGGGAGGGGATGAGGCCGGGGCGGGTGGAGCCCCCGTGAATGGGGCTAGCAGCCTTATAAAGAGGCCCCGGGGAGTCCCATCTCCTTCGCTGCGGCGAGGACCCGGTGGAGGACGGGGTCCGCAGACCAGGGAAGTGTGGCTCGTCTGCCGGGGTCCTGGCGCCCAGCTCCCAGGCTTCAGAGCCGCGAGGAGTGAGGGCACGTCTTGTGCCCCCCGTTTGCGGTGTTCCTTGGTTGTGCCCCCCGCTTCTGCTAACAGGTTCTTCAGGACAGCGATCCAGCGTCCCACCAGGCGGCTCCTGCTGGAGGGCCAGGGAGGACACGGCAGGTGGAGGCAGGCGTGTCCTAGGTACGTCCTCGCGGCCGCGGGTTGCATCAAGCCCCCGCCCCTGCAGGCCCGGCACAACCAGGTGGGGAAGAAACATCGGATCTTATTAAAGTCCTCAAAAATATGGATCGAATGAACCAGTTTCTGCCCCTTCCAGCCCTCGTCAGCCCAGAGACTCTCAGAAGAGGAACGAAGTGGGACCTGCGGCTGTCGGTGCTCAGCCAACAAGGGACGGTCGCTGCCCTGACCGCTCGTCTCGGGGACACAGCGGATGGTTCTCTGGAGGCCAGCAGCTCCCCAGAGATGGGCCGGGCGGGCAGAGAGAGGAGCCGCATTCCCCAGACACCGCTTCCCTGCGTGCTTTCATGCACAGACACCGTGGCAGCACACGTGGATTCTGTTCCCTCTGCATTTCGGGGACTCTGTGCACGTGACCTGTAGCGGTTTGGGAGGTCCAGTCCGCCTGGCTGGACCATCGGAGGGGGTGGGGGTTGCTGTCCCTAAGCGGCCAGTGAGGAAGTCGCAACCATGCCGTTTGAAAGGTGGTGCTTCCTGGAGGAGCCCCGCGGCAGGGGCGGAGGGGACGCCTCCGGGAGACTCGGGCTCCGCGCGTGGAACACAGGCACCCCCACGCCTGCTTGGAGTGTGTGTCGTTCTGGGGTCACCATCCCAGCCGAGGGGAGCGGAGACCCCAGCAGAGCACACGCACCTCATCCACCGTTAAAGCGAAGCGACACATTGCGGTTTGTCTGGTTAAACATCGTCTTTACATCTCATTACACAGCAAAGTGCCGTGCTTTTCATTTCTAATATGTGATTAAGCTCACATTCATTCTTGATTGAGGTTTGGAACCTTTTATTTCGGAAGCAAAAATAGATTTCAGAAGGGAGCGGTCTAGCGCTGTGACACTTGGGGAGACCACGAAATTTAATCCTTCACACTCACTCCCAGGGTGATTTCAATTAAATTTGCTCAAAATTTATCAGATTCCTGCATGTTGGCATAAATGATTCAGGACCACTTACGTATTCACTGAGTAGAATGTATTGAAGGGGACACATTATTGTTATAACTTTTCACAGTTTCTTCATAAATTCACCTAATAGGAGTTTCTATTATTTAAAACCCCGGCCTCCACATTGAATGGTCTTGTTGCTTTTGCAGCCCGGGAATCTCATTACCTATGCAGATTTTTGGAGCGCTCCTGAGTTACAAACGCTGCCCTCTTCCCCTAGCGTGGTGCTCTGGCTACCCTGTCCTCGGGACGTAAAATATGGCATTTATTCTCCGGAGGAAGCAGCAGAATGTGAGTCTCCAGCCACTGAGAGCACCGGGAGGGCGATGAGGGAATGCGCGTGGGGACTTTCGGGCGACTGGACCAGACCGCGAAAGCTAAATACGTTTATTTGGGAACAGGGTCATAAGACACTATAATAGGCTAACTTACGTCTCTGTGAGAAAATACAGCTGGCTGGGAAGACGGGCAATTCAGAGGACATACGCCCTTGAGATAACACTAGATGTGTGGGTGGGGACACGGGTGGCCCGAAAACCACGCTCACCTGCCATCTCAAACAATTCACGGGGCACTTTCATGCCCCCGAGAATTCATCTACAGAAACCCGCTGGGGAAGGGCGCGTTAACGTGAAATCTCTATTACTGGCTACACAGGAAGCACTTTTATGTGCTTTTCCCTTTGACAAATTCTATTAGTAAGAAAACTCTGGGCATCTTAGATATTCTCTACTTACTTACCGCGGACGGCGTTGGTGGGAAGAGCACTGACTCACTCCCGCGCCAGGCATCAGCCACGAAGTGCCTCCTCACGCGGAGTGCTCTCCAGCCAGAGGCTAGGCGTCACAAGAAGGAAATGAACTGAGCTTGAGTTAATAATTAGGAGTTTTAATAGACACGAGATGGTTTTAACCAGCTCTTTCTGTTCTAGAACAGTGCCCCTTATGAATGCTTCACATTGAAGACGGCTTGTGAAGAGAGTACGCCTTTGCCTACATGGTAACAAAGCTGAGAGAGCTGCAGTTGTATCCCTCGTCTGGTGACAGAGGTGACACTATTCCTCCTCATTCTATGCAATCGATGGCTACAGACTGACCTTCCGAAAGCCAAGTCTGCCCTGGATCCAACCGCTCCACGTCTCCCCTGCGAGGTCAGTCAGGGTACCTCACCACAGATGCGGCTGACTGAACTTCGCCTGATCTCGTATTTCCTCTGAAGCAAGGGCTCTGTCTCTTATTCCATCTGAGTCCTGATTTCTGAGGGAAAATACATCTCAATTCCTGCTTTGTTTTTCTCTGAGTTGAGTCTGTGATGACTTCCCGGGATACACAGCCGTAGGAATCTCTGGGGACGTTCTTCTGGAGACAGACTCTCCCAGGTCCTGGGCTCACCTTGCCCTTGGAAATGTGGGTGTTAAGAACCTCACTCTCACCAGTGGAGGACTGAAAAGTGTTGGAAGGCCACAGGTCATGGTGTGGTCATGGTGTGGGCAGATTTCTCTCCAGTCACTGAGACCCAAGTCTGATAACATTTTTCCATGAAGAATCACTGAAAGTTTGGATTTGGCACATTGCTGAGCCCTCCCATGAAGTACAGAAGTTTTATGAATCCCTGGCCTTCGCCAAGACAATCCCATCACTGTGACAACGAAAACGCTCCCACACACTCCGAATATCTCATAAAGGAGAGAACCACCAAAAACACACAAAAACAAATCCATAAGTAAATAAATCTTTAAAGGAGTCATAAAAGTCACACCAACCTCAAAACTACAAAACCAGGACAGTAAGACTGATGGCTGACTTCTCAATGGAAGCAATGGAAGTTGGAATATGATCCGAGATGTATTTCAAATGTTGAAGGAAAACAGATGCCAAAATGGAATTCTATGCCATGTGACACAACCTTCAGAAGTCAAGTCAAGGAAGAGAGTCTCAATGAAAACAGCTATGTACGGACCTCTGCAAATTGTCTCACCCATAAAGCCAAAAACAGCGCATAACGATTGCCAGATCAACTTTTTCAGAACTCTGGAAATTAACCAAAGGTTTGTAGCAATCTAGGGAGTGGTTATTCACGAGGAACAACTGAATGTCATCAGGAAAATGCTGTGCGGCGTGTTGACCTGCCCTATTCCCATCTCCTCTTCCCCCGCTCCGTGGGAGGCTTGAAAACCAGCAGCCCGGCCGCCGCTGGGGCAGGAAGAATGAGGTTGGAGAGCCTTCAAAGCCTCCCTCCCCCAAACTGGCACTTTTTGATCTGTCTGGTAATTCCCTAAGAGACTCATTCATGAGGCTGTCTTCATTTGACCCCATTTGGAGTTCACCCAGGAGAACAGCCTTTTATCCCACGGTGTATATCAAAAAAATTAGAGGCAATTTTTGAACACTGAGGTTGCTCAAGGCAATAGATAAGAGTTGGGGCAACTGTAGGCTAACCCAAAACACTGAAAAGGTAAAATTAGGGAATGAGTTGTCCATAGAGGCTTGAGAAACTCCAAGATATTCTTTGGAATCTAGAGGGACATGTAAATGTCCAGGGCTATGCTTAAGGAAGAGTTGACCTTAAGCTCTGACCTTGAACTATGCTTCAGGCTCTGCACAGGCAGGAAGTGAAGGATGAGGTCGAGCTGTAACCTGTCCGGATGAGTGCTGAAGATGCTCCTCGGCAAATACCGGTCAACTCGCGGTTTCCGGGTATATAATCATATAAAAGATCCATCCCCCTCTTTCCAACATCCAGCAAAGTTTCAGGATACAAGATCAATATATGACCATCAATTATGTTTCTTTACTCCAGGAATGAACTATCTGAAAATAAAATTAAGAAAGCAATCCATTTAGAACAGCACCAATATACTTAGGAATAAATTTAGCAGAGGAAGTGAGATTTATGCACTGGAAACTACACAACAACATTGAAATAAGTTGAATAAAACTTAAGTAAATGGAAATACATCTGTGTCTGAATTGCAAGACTTAATGTCAAGATACAAATACTCTCCCAAATTAAACTATAGGGTCAACACAATTCCAGTCATTTTCCCAACTGGATTTGTGTGTGTGTGTGTGTATGTGTGTGCACAGAAATTGGAAAGTGATCCTAAAATTTGTATTAAAGTTCTGGGGATCCAAAATAGTCAAAACAATCTTGAAAAAGAAAAAAGAAGACTGACACTTTGCAATTTCAAGCTTACTACAAATCTACAATAATCATTACTGTGTGAAAATGGCATAAAGATAGACTTATAGATCAATGGACTAGAAGTGAGATGCAGAAATAAATTCATCCATCCATGGCCAACTAATCATTGACAAAGGAGCCAAGATCATTCCATAGAGAAAAACGGTCTCAATTAATGGTTCTAGGACAACAGGATATGAACATGCAAAATAATGAAGTTTGATCTTTACCTCACACCGTATACAAAAACTCACTCAATATGGACCAAAACCCCCAATACAGGCACTAAATCCATAAAATTCTTAGAAGAAAACAGGTGTAAATCTTTCTGATCTTTGAGTCAGCAATGATTTCTTAGCTATAACACCAAAGGCACAAGGAAAGAAAAAAAGATACACTGGACTTTGTCAAATTAAAAAGAAAAAAAATACGTGCTTCAAAGGACAATATCAAGAAAACAAAAAGATAACCCACATAATAGGAGAAAATATTTACAAATTGTATATCTGATAAAGAATTTATATAGAGTACCTATAAAGGCAAAAATCATTGGAGGTATAGATTTGAGCAACATGATTTATAAGCATGTTCCTATTAACTCAGAGCATTGGAGCTAATCGCTACAGAATAGGAATGCTTTTGAGGGCCACTTAAACATTTACCAAAATTGACCACATGCTGGGCCATAAAACAAGATTCAACTAATTTCAAAGGCCTGACGTCATTCACAGTACTTACTCTGACTGCAGCGGATGCAAGCCAGAAATCAAAAAAAAAAAGAGAAAGAAACTAGAAAATGCTCATCTATTTTACAATTAAGCAATGCACTTCTAAATAACTAATGTGTCAAGGAATAAATCACAGTGCCAATTAAAAGTAGTTTGAATTAAATGCAAATTAAAATGTTATTATATAAAAACTTGAGTAATACATCTGAAGCTTCTTCTAGAGAAAAGTTACAGCCTTGAATCTATTTTTCATAATTTATGCATCAAGAAATTAGGGGGGAAAAGTAAGGCATATTAAAAATATGAGCTAAAAGTAATGAAATGGAACCTTAAAATATCATTGAGATAATTATCAAAAACCAAACTTCGGCTTGAATAACTACAAACATTAATAAAGATTTAGCAAGACATCACCAGGCTGTGGGTGGGGATAGGAGGGAAGACACAAGACAGAGAGAGAGAGAGAGAGAGAAGGCATAAACATATGCCAGTAATGAATAATGTGATATCATTACATATCCCACTGATATTAAAATAAAAGATGGAATTATGAATAATTTATGACAATGAATTTGAAAATTTAAATGAAATGGTTAAGTTACTAGAAAAACGCATTTTTTTCTAAAATTGACAAGAAGTAGAACATTGTAATAGCCTTGAATTTACTATGAAATGAAAATATTTTACTATACTTAAAAACATCCAACAAAGAAATCTCTGGGCCCGGAAAGTTTTACCTATAAATCCATCAAAATATAAAAAATAATAAAATTCCATAATAAGTTTAGTTTATTTCAAGAACAGTATATTCTTGGGGAGCCTGGGTGACTCAATCAGTAGAGTGGCTGGCTCTTGATTTCAGCTCAGGTCATGATCTTGGGGTCCTAGGATTGAACCCCATGTCAGGTTTTGTGCTCAGTGGGGCACGTGCTTGAGATTCTCTCTCTCTTTCTCTCTCTACTCCTGCCCCTGCTCACGTACTCTCTTTCTCTCAAATAAATAAATCTTTTTAAAAAAGGAATAGCAGATTCAATTTAACATTTGAAAGCCAATTAACACATTTCACAACTTTGACAAAATAAAGGAGAAAATGTGTATAATATCTCCCTAGGTGTGGATATACGGCATGTGAAAAATTCATCTGTTTGAAAAATTTCTACAAATTCTAGAAAATAGCTAATATCATACATAGCTAGTATCATTCATAAAGTTAAAATACTCTGACATGACAAATGAGACTGCACACACATAGTATATATATATTTTATTTCATATATGTACATGTATTATGGAATAAAAAGAATAAAAGGATTGGAAAATAAGAAATAATGATACAAGATCATGTATATAAATAATCTTTAAAAATCCAGAATGAGATTATTAAAATTGAAAAGTAAATTTAGCAAGGTCATTATATATGAAATCATCATACAAAGATGAATTGTATTCCAGTGCATTGGCAACAGACCAAAGAATGTAGAGAGAGAAGATAGAATATGTACATATGGGTACGTATGTCTTGTGAGTTTGTTGAGAAAGTAATAAAACAAGCAGTAGAATGAGATGCTTGCAATATATACATTTTTTCAACAAAGAGCTTCTACCCAGAATATAAAGGAAATTCCTAAAAATCTTGAACACATTGCAGCCCATTAGGAGAAGACTCTGGGCCTAGCCGAGGGTTTTCAGGCTCTCTTCGTAGCTGGCAGGCGCTCTCAGCTGAGAAAACCAGGCCGTAAGCACACTTGGTGGGCAGGTATCGGGCCCAGGGCAGAGTGGGGATGTGGGCCGTGCCCGGTGCTGAGAAGCTTCCCCTCGGGTGTGATGACATCACATCTCTACATCAGGAAAGTCCTTCAGCTACAGTGCGAGGAGGGGATGGTGGCTGGGTATCTAAGAGCAGGACACCAGCAGAGAGAACGTTGGTGTAGCTGAGCCGAAAGGGAGGCCAGGACTGAGCCCCCATGCTGGGGCTGGACCTGAGGACATAAGTCTTTGAAGATGACATTCGGGTGTCTGGTCGCAAGAACTGAGGGGACGGTGGGGCTATCACAGAGGTGGGGATTTGGGAAGAAAGAGGCATCACGGATGTATGGTTCCCTGTGTCCACAGGAAGCCAGCAGCTCAGGCTGTGAGTGCAGTGGGGACCCTTGTTTGAGGCCATCATGAAACAGGTAGACGTGGCAGCCCTGGGGGAGTCCGGACATGGGGCAGCTTAGAGAGCCAGCGATCCGGAGCTGGCACCGGCCCTTCGGGAAGGAGCAACAAGAAAGACCCGGAGAAGGTGGGTGACAAGCCAGCGCCACCCTGATACCAAAGCCGGACAAAGACCTCACAACAGGGACAAACTGCAGACCCGTCTCTCTCATGAACACAGATGGCACAATTCTCGACAGACTGTTAATAAATCAAATCCAACAATGTATACAAATAATTACGCAACATGACTAAGTGGGGTTTATCTCAGGAATGAAAGTCTGGTTCAACTTTTAAAAATCAAATAATGTGGGATGCCTGGGTGGCTCAGTTGGTTAAGCAGCTACCTTCAGCTCAGGTCATGATCCCAGGGTCCTGGGATCGGGTCCCACATCGGGCTCCTTGCTTGGCAGGGAGCCTGCTTCTGCCTCTGCCTCTGCCTGCCTCTCTGCCTACTTGTGATCTCTCTCTCACTCTCTCTCTCTGACAAATTAATAAATAAAATCTTTAAAAAAAATAAATAAATAAAAATCAAATAATGTAACTGGTCACATCAACAGACTAAAGAAAAATCACATGACTGTATTGATAGATGTAGAAAAGGCATTTGTCAAAATCCAACTCCCGTTCATAATCAAAACTCTCAATAAGCTAAGAGTAGAGTGGAACTTCCTCAGCTTAATAACGGTTATCTGTAAACAAACAAACAAACAGACACCAACAACCCTACAGCTAACAAAATACTTTGTGGTGAGAAAGTCAAAGCTTTCCCACTAGGTTCAGGTACCAGGCAAGGATGCCACCCTCCCACCACTCTTTTTCAACATCTACTGACAATTTTTGCTGATGTAATATGACAAGAAGAGGAAATGAAAGGCATACGGTTTGGGAAGGAAGAAAGAAAATTCTCTTTGTTCACAGATGACATGAGTATTTATGTAAAAAGTCCAAAACAATACTAAAAAAATAAAAGCAGACAAAAAACCCTCCTAGAACAAATAAAGTGATTTTAGCAAGACAGCAGGATACAATGCCAAACCACAAAAGTCAGTCTCCTATGTAACGAAAATAAGCAAGTAAGTCTGAAATAAAAAATACATTATTTTAGCAGCCCGCAAAATGAAACACTTAGATGTAAATCTAACAAAATGGGTACAAGATCTAAGTGAGGAAACTGTAAAACTCTGATGAAGAAAATCAAAGAACTGAATCCGTGCAGAGATATTCCATGTTCATGGATGGGAAGACTCAATATTGTCAGTGCTTTCCAACTCGGCCCATAGATTCAGTGCACTCGAAATCCCGGAAGGTTATTTTGTGGATCTCAACCAAGTGGTGTGAAGGTTCACACGGAGAAGAAGCAGAACATCCAGAACAGCCAGCCTAGCATGGAAGGAGAACAAAGTCCAGGACGCACACTGCCCGACTTTAAGACTTGTGTAAAAGCATAGTCGTCGAGTCAGCGTGCTGTTGGTGAAAGAACGATGAGAGGAGTGTGACAGAACAGAGTGAACTGGGCTGGGCGTGGAGCGGGATCGGCCACACGCACACACGGATCCAGTGCTGGAAGGAAAATGCTGCCAATCCCCTTGCTGGTCCGAGAAACCCGGCTGGGGAAGTGCGGCAAAGGAGGCTCAGAGAGCTAAACTCTGCCTCTCCCCTCACTTCCGCTGTGAGCTTGAAACTGCTCTAGAAACACCAGCAGGTGCAGGGGCCAGGACCTCTGGCGAGGCCTCTGCTCTCCCGCCATCTCAGCTGTGTGCACAGATCTTAGGAGTTCCGGCAAATCCATGCTGACTGTAAATGTCCTGTGCGGGGGGCTCATCGCTTCCCTGAAAGATGGGGAGGAGTGAGCCACGTCCCAGGGCAGACACCACCAGTAGAGCACGTGGGGATCCCGTCGCACGCACTAGCGGTAGAGTCGGTTGAGATAACCAGGCAGACATTACTAGCTGAGCATGTTGGGGTAACTGGGCAGGCATTGCTAGTGCAGCCGACAGCTGCCGCGGGGTCTCAGGCCCCATCCCTGATCCCCTGAGACCCCCACTTGTAGAGGGAAGAGAGCGGGGCGGGGCAGGGAGCACCTGGACCGTGGGAAAGGGCACGGCCAGTGCTCTTAGCAAAACTCGTTCTCCATCAGGTCAGACACTTACTGACTGTGGGATAATTGACATGATTATCGGAAACGTAAAACTTAACAAGCGACTTTCCTTCCGTTTTGGACCAACCAGGTTGAGGTCTCCGAGAGGCCGCGTGGTAGATCATTGGAACCCAGAACCCACTGCTTACCAGACAACATTTTGGGGAGAGGCAAAGTGCGCAGAGAGAGGTGAGGAATGGCAGGTTGTAACCCAGCCCCATCCAGGAGGATGAGCCGCAGTGTAGACGTGGCAAGTGGCCCTAGAGCCTTCACACCCCTCTCCACCCCATCATGTGCCACGGCCATGCTGGTGTAAAATAAACAAATCAAGACCCGCTGTTAAGGCATTTTCTTTGACCTAAAGCAAAAAGTCGTCCCCGCGCACCCACGGGGAGCCACCAGCCTGCGGTGGAGACGGAAGCCTCTCGTGTAATTCCCACCCTGCCTGAGGGACAGCCGTGGTCGCTGGGTCACCTGCACCACTGCTGCATGTCCCACGCAGGGCATCTCCTACACGACTCGGTTTCGCACCTTGACCAGCACAGTCCCAGCTTCCGTCCGACGAGATGCCATCCGTGGTGCTTATTTAATGCGGCTGGATGGGTGGCCGCGGAGTGAGTTGAGGCCATCGAGCTACACTGTCACGCATCCTGACCCCTCCGGCGTACCTTGCTTCCCCCAGCGAGTGTGGGGCCCTGTTTCCCGAACCCTTCCTTTCCTTCCCCCTTTCCCTCCATTAGGGCGGATGCAGATGGAACATCCAGAACATTTCCAGGCAACTTGCTCTGTGGACAGTCCAGAGACATGGCAGCCAAGCCATTACTTACAAAGGTGCCATTAAACTTTCATGGCTGCGTTATTAATTATTGAGGGGCTAATGTGGGGCCCCAGCTGTGCAGCCCGGCTCCTTCCTCGAATGCAGGGCAGGTCCTGGCGGGGCAGTCCTGGAGGACCCTCAGCTTCTTAGCCGGAAGCAGGAAAAAAGCGACACGACTGGATTCCTCGTGTTGAAAACAAAGGCGGACGTGGGCCGTGGGCTCTCGGGATGTGTCACAGGTAAGAAACGGAAGGAAATCTCCATCAGCTTTAACTCCAGCAACTGTCCGGGACGTCTGTCTTTTAAACCTCCCGTGGGTCCCTGTCCCCGGGGAGTGTCCTCGTTAGCCTGTCTCCCGCACTGGGGGTGCCTCGCTGGCCGGCAGCAGCCCCCCAACGTCCATAGAGATCGCTGATTCCCTTCCTGCCCCGAAAACGATAGATGCTTTGTTCGCCCAAATGTGAATTTTTCTTCTTACGTCATCTGTGGTTCCACACGTCCCCACTGAGTCATGCACAGAAAAGCCCTTCCCAACGGGGCCGGTGATGAGGGGCAAGGAGAAGGTCACGCTTTTGCCTTAACTCTGAAGGTTGCTCCTCCCATGAAACTCAAGTTCCTCCATTCAAGATTTACTCTTCATGAGATGAAGGTAAAGCGAGAGATCATTGAACAGGCATTAAGAACGAGGTACTACTTGATCTTTGAGAGGGTAGACGGGTCTGGGACTCAGTGCGCCAGCCGGGGCCACAGCAGCTTCGGTGAGGAGCTGTGGCTCTCGTGCCCGAGGAGCGGCCAGGCACAGACCCGAGGGACCGTGGCAGGAAGAAGGCCGGGAGCGGGGCCACACCCGCCCTCTGCATGTGAAGCTCCTCGTCCAGCTGGGCAAAGGGACACGTCACTTGTACGAATGTGGTGGAGTTCACTTCATGCCATAAAATAGGATGCTACTTGATTTTTAAATAATGTAATTCAGCTGCAAAGATCCAAAGACAAGTGAGTTAACAAATCCCTTTATCATTTTTAATGGTGAAATAAAATATATCAGCATTTAAAATCTTCACTCAAGTTGAAAAAAATAGCAAAACTACTTCATGAACCAAATCGGTTTCTTTTTTTTTTTTTTTTTTGGATATTCGGTTTGGCCTTGCAGGTATTTTTTTTTTTTAATTTAATTTAATTTTTTCAGTGTTCCAAGATTCACTGTTCATGCACCACACCCAGTGCTCCATGCAATACGTGCCCTCCGCAATACCCACCACCAGGCTCAGCCAACCCCCCACCCCTCTCCCCTCCAAAACACTCAGTCTGTTTCATTTAACTGCAGACACAAAAGCTGAAAATGTCAACATCTTTGTTGGCTTATTGGGATATTTCTGCAGGAATACAGGGCACAGTTGAAACCCCCCTTGGCCTGTCTCTCCTGTGCCAATGCCCCGTTTCTATCTAATCACTTGTGGATTGGTTATCGGCTGCATTAAGAGTAGGGGCAGGTGCCCAGGCGTGGCGGGGACAGTTGTCAGGACAGGAGAGATCCCCGACTGTGAGATCCCAACCTACTCCGTGAGGCAGGGCCGGGGACGTGGTGCAGCCAACACTCACATGTTCAATCACCCACTTGAAAAGCCACCCAATGAAGCTGAAAACGGGTCTTTTCCATGAACAAGCTCACGGCGCTGCTTGGGCGGGAGCGTCGGCAGCAGGCCCAGAAATGTGGGTGCTGGGCTCTGGGGTGGGGGAGAGATGCTCCAAACCAAAGTCGTGTCAGGTATGATGGCCAGGACAGGCACGGAAACTCCCGCCCAGGCTGAGCTGCCGGCCAGGACACCGGGACGGCACAGGGGCCCGGCCCCGCGTGGCGGGCGCAGGGGCGGGAGGCAGGCTGCAGGCACGAGTCTGCGTGGGCAGCATGGCTGAGCAGGGGACGGATGGCACCTGGGGCTCAGGGCCGTCCCGCCAGGACCAAGCCTCCGCTTCCTCAGGGCCTGGCGGGATGCGGGCACGGTTTCCCCGCCCCGGTACGAAGCTCGGCCGGTGCCTGGCACACACTGGCCGTCGGGGAACAGCTGTTGGATAGCCGGCGGCTCCTGGGTGGGTGGGCGTGGGAGGGTCAGCGCGCGGAGCTGAAGCTGCGTCTCGGAGGTGGTGAGGGGACACGAGCTCCAGACAGAGAAGCTCGCTGGTGGGGAAGGAGGCTGCCCGTCAAAGCCCGAGCCGACAGAGGGCAGTGACTGTGCACCGCCGGCCACGGCAGCCGGACGTGATGGCGCTGGACCGCCTGCCCCCGGGGATGGCGCTGGGATGCTGGACCCGGCTGGGGGCCGGTGGGAAGTGCGGGTGGGGAGGCTGGACCCACAGGCCCCCCAGGAACAGGTGCAGAGACCAGGGGAGCGACACAGGGGCGGTCAGAGGACGGGCACGCGGACGGAGAGACCTGTGCACAGGGCGCCCACCCTGCTGCCAGCGGTGGGCGCCTCACACAGTCGGGAGATGGGTCTCTGCTGCGGCGCCGGCTCGGGGGTCTGCCCCTTGCTGGTGCAAGGACGTGCTCCGTCATGTCGAGCCAGTCTTGTGGCACCCAGGACAGGTGCGCGGGCGGGAGAAGCTGGAGGCCCCGTCAGCCTCCCGGGCGGGTGCTCAGGGTGGAGGACTCCCCTAGGACTGACCTGGGGTGTCCAAGGCAAGTGCGGTCTGCTCGGGGCGTCCCAAGGAGCAGGGGCCTCCCGGGGTCACAGCTCGGCTGCCGCAGGTGGAGGCAGAGCAGCGGAAAGCAGGAGTTGTGCTTCTCGGAGCCGGCCCCACCCCTGGATGTGCCTCCGGGCGCCTCTGTCCCCAGCGGCTGGGCTTCCTGTGCCTGGTGGACGACCAGAGCGGACGCGGGGTCTGGCTGCTGTTCCTGCCCTCGCAGTAAGTGTGACGGTCCCCTGCTGGGGAGATGGGGTGGATGTCATGGGATTCACATGGATGGATGGCGGTGACTGGGTCAACTCGCTGTGAGCCCAACCCTTGATGGTGCCTACACCCCCAGAGTTCAGTGTCAAGGTGAAATAATATGGCACAGTCTGTAGGTCTTCCTGGCCTGGACTGTTCAGCGCCCCGGTCACATCAGCAAATGACCTTCATGTTTGCAGTGAATGTATGTTTCTGTGTGTGTGTGTGTGTGTGTGCAAGTGGCCGCATGTGTGTGCATGCAGGAGCGTGGCTGCTCTATGTGTGCATGTGTGTGTTGGCATATATGTGTGAGTGTCCTAAGTGTGCACAGTGTGAATGTTTGCATGCGAGGTTGTGTACACATGCCTCTGAACGTGAGCACATGTGTGTGCATTCATGCGTGTAAGTGTGCATGTGTGTGTGCGTGTGTGCATTTGTGTGTATATGAGAACTTCCATTAGTATGTGCACACAGTGTGTATATCTGTACACATACATGTGTGCACGTGTGTGTGAAGCTCGCAAGTGAATCTGTGTGTATATGCCCGTGAGTGCATGTAAGCGTGTGTGTGCACAAATACCTGAATGAATGTGCGCACAGGTGTGTGAGTGCCTGTCTGTGTGTACATATATGTGCATGGACAGCATATGAGAACGTGTGAATGCTTGTGTTCATATAAATGCCTCAGTGTGCTCACATGTGGATGTGCATGTGAATACACATGTGTACACATGTAGAAGGAAATGTGCATGTGAAGTTTTGTGTGTGAATGAGTTGTGCAAATGGCTATTGTGTGTGCATGTGTGCGTGAAAGTGTGAGGGCCACTGTGAGCATACGCATGTGTGTCAGTCCTGGGGCTATTTTGTGTCCGTGTGTGCACATGTGTGTTCTGTGTACATGTTTGTGGGGGTATGCATCACATGTGTCTTGCACACATGTATCTACATGTCAATGCCTGCCTGGTGTGTCTGCATACATGCGTGCACGTGCTAGTGGGAAGCCCTGCCTTCGTGTGTGGGTGTGGGCACACACATGCATCCAGGTTTGGCTGTGTGTGTGTGCACATGCACTTGTGTGTGTACGTGAAGGCTTGTTTTTCTACCTGTGTGCCTATGCTCACACGTACTATTGGAGAGGCAGTTCTGCATGCAGCAAACGTGGACAGTTGTTAGGTTGGTGGCTGAGTCTGAACCTGGCTCTACCACACCCTGACCCTGAGGTTTGCATGAGTTACTTAGCCCCTCTGAAACTCGATTTCCCCATCTGTAAACAGGGAATATTTATAACCAAACCCTCTTCTTAGGTTTCCTGAGAATTGCATGAGTTAGCTTGTGCAAAGGGCCTGGGGATGAGCCTGGCAGAGAGGGCGTGCTGGACGTATTTGTTATCATGATTTTGACAATGTGGGTGAGTTTCTCGAAGTAGCCTGGGGCAGTCCCTCTGTGCGCCTGTCGACCTGGGATGTGTACTAACATCTGGCTCGCTACATGGAGATCATCAATCACGTATTTCCACCATTTAGGTAGAAGGAGTTTGAAACCATTGCTTTGTTATAAATCCTCATCCCCTTTATTGAGTTCGAGAGACTAAATGCTTGCCTCCTTTGCTCCTCTGACACCTACATCTGCTTTCCTCGGCAGCCGTCAAACGTGCTGCATTATTAAAATCCCAATGATACGTGACATGATCACGATGAAGCTTGGAGCACACGAACTCGGAGATGTGTATGGTTAAAATTAAAATTCTACCCTCACCCTATCATGATTTGTTAGGAGCAATTAGAAATGAAGGGAAAGAGGAGGAGTGATGTAATTCTTTCTAAAGAGCAAATCTGCACTAAGGTTCCTATTTAATTATTTTAAAAAATATTTAAATGCCATTTGAAAAATTCCCATGAAATTAAAAAATTCTATACATGGGATTGCATTTATACAAGTTTGCCAAGATGCACATGCCATTCAGAAAAGTGAACAATTAAGCTTCTTCCAAAGCATTTATTTGGAAGGACATCTAGCCTAAACGTGTCATTATAATTAGAATTTAATAACTTTATGATCAGCGCTAGCTGCCACAGGAGGTTGTCACTGTGGAGGAAGAGTCATCCCACCAGATGTGAAATCCAGTCTGGATGAGAAGCCCGCCGCTACCCTCGTCTTATACGGAGGAGCCAACAAAGGTTGGAGCTGCCAGACGCCGACCTGCAAGGTCTCAGGTTGGGCGTCCGTGGGGAGGAAGGATGGAGTGAGTGCCTGGGCTCTCTCCACCGGGAGCTGAGAGTGTGGAGTCACAGCGGACCATTTCTCTCTGTCTATACGAGGCTGACAGATCACGTAGAGTCGCCATACATCCAACAACTGTTCACCATTACTTAAAATATCTGTACAAAGGTACCTGGTCCAGCATGTTATACATTTCCAGGACCAGGAAGGGAAGACATTTTATTACTATTCTAGGAAACTTGGTGCAGAAGGAGAACTTGCACATATTAGGAGACGATGCTATATTTACGTTTTCCCTGGACCCCCTATTTTCAGTTAGAAACAGACTTCTTGTTTTCTGCCATGAACTTTGGCTGCAGACTGAACTGGGACCATCCTCCGATCCCCACATTGAAGGCCCAGCCCCCGGTGTGACTGTGTTTGGAGGTGGGGCCACTAGGAGGTACTCAGGTCAGATGCAGTCAGACGGCTGGGGGTTTTATCTGATAGGATTATTGTCCTTAGGGAAGAGGCGGCCCAGACGCCCCCCCGTGCCTGTGCTTGGATGAAGGCCGCGTGAAGGGGCAGCTACAAGGTGCCAATGGCAGCCGGGAGCAGGGGTCTCATGGACACCCACCCCGCCGGCGCCCTGACCTCCGGGTCCCAGCCCCCAGGACCTCTGTCATTCCGGCCCCCGGCCGCTTTACCACGGCGGCCCGAGCCAATGGGACAAATACATTCTAATTTATTTACTCCATAATTTTTTGTTGGACCAAAAGAGTTTAATCACCTAAATATATGGGTTTTTATACAATGGATAAGAACATACCTACCCTAAAAACACTAAAATATTGTTTCAATTTCAATTTTTTCACTATAAATATATATAAATCAATATCAAGTAGCAAGAACACCTGAATGGTATCAATTAACATTTTTAAAACTGAGATTACATTAGGAAAACAGGCATGTATTGTATGGAACACTGGATATGGTATATGAACAATGAATCTTGTAACACTGAAAAAATAAAATAAAAGTAATTGGGGGAAAAAAAAAGAATCAGGACAAAGAAGTGAAAGGCGTGAGGGGTGCGCGGATGTCAGCGGTCCAAAGCCCCACCCTCAAACCCTAAACCTTCACCAGCAGTGGCCAGAAATTCTATCCCGTGCAATGATTGAGATGCACCAAGATAGGTTTTCCCAATGATTAAACCCCAGTTGGTGGATACAAACCTGGTCGTGGAGGCTTAGGACGCTCAGGGTACAGCTGGCCCCCTCCTCGCACAGAGCTGTTAAACCTCAGCAAATGTCTTTTAAAGGGTCATTTTGTTTCCAATTAGCACACTAGCTGTCCTATTAAACGTAAATTAAGTTATTTGAAGACGTTCATTTGGAGACTTAACCCAATGTGGACACCTGCAAGATCGAAATTTCGCTTTCCGGCCAGGACCCGGGTCTAGTGATTCGGGAGCTAGAAAGGCTGGAAAGCTCTGCCGCACTCCACAGAGGACCGCGGTGAACGTGGGTCTCCCCTGGGGCGTGGGAGTGTGCGTGAGTGTGCGACTGCACGTGTGTGTGAGCCTGAAGACCCCAGTGGCAAATGCTTCCGTCAGAAAGGCACCATGTATGAAACATCCACTAAAATTAAATCTCCTTTATGAAGTTTAGCGGTTTGTTAACTTTGAGAAATTCTACCCAGAGAGGCGCCTCACGAAATCTCTCCGTGGGTGCGAGGAGCCTGGGGTGGTATGTTCTCTGCCTCCAACAACGTCTTTCCAGCCCCCACTTCCAAATTGGCTTTTAAAAAGTATTTTCAGATTAAATATTTTATAAGTGTCTCGCGGGTCTAAGAATATGTGATGATAAAATAGTCATTGCAATTTTTACAGTTAATTGCACAGTGTCTGGAATTCAAACGCGTTTAAAATTCTAGTGCATTGTCGTTCGTGGACAGCTGCGGACAGTTCCACCGAGGACAGGAGGGAAAACAGCCCAGAAATGGATATAAATACAAATATAAACAGGCTTCCACAAAGTCTTTCTCTTGATCCTCCTCCTGTACCAGAGCGGCCGTCTCTAACTGGTCTTGAGCCAGGAGACGAACTCGTGCAGAACAAGGCTCCCAGGTGCCGCGGATTTGAGGAAAACCAGCTGTGTAGACGCATTGGTTCCTGATGGTAAATTTGACCGCTCTAAAATTGTGACGTCGTATTTACTTACAAGCAATGGCTGAAAAGAACCTGCAGAAAGATAAGAAGCAGCGATACACATTTATTTGTCAAATTAAATTATGTTTCTCTTACTTACAGAAAATGATCAGTGTGCTATGAAAAAGAGATTGTTTTAAGTGGCTAAATAGTTCTAATTTACAAATGTTTCTTCTCAACGGATGTTTATGACCCAAAAACTATCTGTGGTTTGAATTAAGATTTATTGCTAGTCTATCATGTTCCAGATTTTATACACGAGCTCTCCGGTTTAATCTTCGGGGTAACCGGAGATGCGGATTTCATTTTTGCTCTAATTTTACAAATGAAGCAGCAGACGATCCAGGAGATTTTCTTGAAATGTCTGTTGGTGGGATTCGTATGAACTTTTTAGTTTTTCAAATTTTTATTGGCTGATTGACTGTACTTAGAAACACTTCAGTGTTATTTTAAAAACTATTTCTACACAGAGAAAACGTAAATCAAATATGGGTACATGCTAATCTTTTACTTGGTGCTTTTGCCTTTGATATTATGCTTGGAGGACTTTTCTTCCAGGAGATCGTACATGTAAATGCTTACTGGTTTTACCTTCTCCTGCCCCAGTGCCCAGGGTCACGTAATCACTGAGCACTTCATGTGGCCAGTCCAAGGTGAGCGGTGCTTCAAGCCTAAAACACACACTCGTTTGAAAGCCTTAGTATGAAAAAAAAGTAAAAATATTTTTTATTATGTTATATTGGACACCATACAACATACATCATTAGTTTTTGATGCACGTAAAAGTATTTTAAAATGATCTTTATATTGAGTGCATTTTGAAATGAGAATTTTTGATATATTGAATTGAATATACTATTTAAATGAGTTTCACCTCTTCCCTTACACCTTTTTAAATATGGCTGTTAGAAAACTCATAATTACATATGTAGCTTGTACTGTATTTCTATTATGTAACACTCTTTCGGTGCGTTATTTTACATTTATAATCGTATAAACATATATATATATGTATAATTATATGTACACATTCAGAAATTTATTTTGGTGTTATTTTATTTAAAAAAAAACACTACTCAATAGTCCAAAAGCATATTTCTGAATCATGGGTTCTTTCTGATTGCTAGAAATGCTGACTTACAATATATTAATTCCTCGTTTGTGGTTGGGTCTGTGTCTGGGTTTCTCAGTGGACCTCTTGACCCATTCACGGTGTTTTGATTATCACGCCTTTGTAAGATGCTTTACTGCTTGGTATTTGAAAGTGACAATGTGCTGTGTATTTATGCTCCCAAATAAACCTTGGAAGAATTTTGTAATATTCTAAGTAAATTTAGAAAAAAAAATGTTATCTTGGAGCAGCACTTAAATTGCAAATTATTTTACAAACCCTGACATATCGCTAATACCGAGAGTTCCGCACATAAGCTTACTTGGGGTTACAAATAGCCCGGCCTCTGCGGCTGTGCCTTAGTAAAGTTGTATCACTTTCCATCGGCATCTGACTTCTCCCGACACCCCTGTACGCACTGTGGCCCTTCTCTGTCCTGTGTATCTACCCATACAGCCCAGAAGGAAGTTAAGTCCCTATTGACCCTAACAAGCCACTGCTTAGTCAGGCAGGGGTCTCGTTGAGTCTTTCGGATTTCCAGGTAGACGCTTATCTTCTGCAAATATGGGCAGTGTCGTCTTCTTTTCTCCATAACTCATGCATGATATGCTTTTCTTTCCTTGTTGCCTAGTCTTGAACTAACAGGAAAAAAATAAACGATATCATTTCTGTTTCTTTGAGTTAACATAAATTTCTCTCTCTCTTTTTTTTAAAGATTTTATTTATTTATTTGACAGAGAGAGAGAGATCACAAGTAGGCAGAGAGGCAGGCAGAGAGAGAGGGGGAAGCAGGCTCCCCGCTGAGCAGAGAGCCCGATGCGGGGCTCGATCCCAGGACCTTGAGATCATGACCTGAGCCGAGGGCAGAGGCTTTAACCCACTGAGCCACCCAGGCGCCCCAACATAAATTTCTCTTGTTTTAACCTTAAGTCTGACCTTAGCTATGTGTTGGAGATGGAGGTCTTTAGAAAATGTAGAAACAATTTTTAATTCCTCTGGCTGGATCCCTAAGATAATTTTTGGTTAGTAATTAGTATTTCATCTTTAAATGTCTTTTTATGATTTGTTTGTTTTTGTCTTTTGAGTTTTGGTTGTGGGGACTTATTTTAACACTTTTTCCAATATTAAACACCACTGAATCCACAATTTAGTGAAGTCAGTCTCGTCAGATGTGGCATAGATCCGGCATACTCTCAATAACGCATTATTAACCTCAGAACTGTGTAAAGTAAATTTATATTCCATTAATTTTGAGCTGGCAAAGCACTAGAACATTCAGGCTTTGATACTACACCAGGCTTGCATGTGGCAGCCTGGCAGGTGATGGCCATCAGAGTCCCTGTCGCTCGGGAAACGGTGGAGTGCAGACCGGAGCTGCCGCGCCCCCTCCCCAGCCCCGCCTGGGTCCACACCGGCACGGGGACCCTGAGGAGTTCTTACACTTTCTCTCTTCCTGATATCCCATGCCTGTTTCCCCTCTCACTAATGAAAGTGGCTTAAAGTTTACATTTTAAACATTATTTCCCATATTTCTGCCCTGCTTTTCAAGGAAAAGTTCCTTCAGCATAGGAAAGCTTTTTTTTTAAACGTAGCTCTTTCATAAAATTATTTTTTTTCTTAAAGCTTCAGGATATAAAGAAGAGAGAAAAGTGGTTTTTGAGTCCTACAAATTAATTGGATATGTGGACGTTTATATTAACATTTAGCAAAATCAATCGATTAGAAAACGGAGATATTTTAGTGAATACAAAAATTTTTTTTTAAAAAGATGTTATTTATTTATTTGACAGAGAGAGAGAGAGAGAGTGAGTGAGAGAGAGAGAGCAGGAGCAGGGGGAGGGGCAGAGGGAGAAGCCAGTTCCCTGCTGAGCAGACAGCCTGATGCGGGACTCGATCCCAGGACCCTGGGATCATGACCTGAGCTGAAGGCAGATGCTTCACCGACTGGAGGAGACGTGGAGTGGGAATAAAATACTGAATCTTGGGGCACCTGGGTGGCTCAGTCAGTGAATACAAATTTTTAATGAAGGTGATTAATTATACTCACATTTGCCTTAGTGCTCATTTTTATGGTCATTTCTTCAGCTTGCCCAGTATCGGGAATCTTCTGACTTCCAAACAAGCAGCTGCAGCTCGTGGCAACTTTTCTAACTGTTCGACTTGCAAAGTCAAGTCGTGCTTCATTTGAACCAACACGAAGCTTGGGTGTGGGGAGATCACTGCGCGAACGGTGATCACCTGGGGCCTTCACGGCATGGATGGCTAGCTTCTCGTACTGCTGGAAATGTGCTGCTCCCCCTGTCTGCCTCAGTCTCCCTGTTTCACTGAAACTCCCTGTTTCGCATCAGATGTGGTTACATGGTACCCAACCTCTCGTTACGATCTCAGATGCTCAGTGTTGACTTGGGGCAGGGGTCTACTCAGAGTTTCAAAGCAACCAGATCTGGTTCATGTTTGTTTCTTAAAATCTCCATTTCTTCCCTGGCCTGGTGCTTGTGTCTAAGTACTAAAATATCTTTTTACAGATTTTATTTATTTGAGAGAGAGAGAGAGAGAGAGCAGGAGGGAGAGGGAGAAGCAGGCTGCCCACTGGGCAGGGAGCCCGATGTGGGGCTCGATCCCAGGACCCCGGAATCATCACCTGAGCCGAAGGCAGACGCTTCACCTACTGAGCCCCCCAGGTGCCCCTAAGTACTATAATATTTTGGCCCTGAGTAGGTTTTGCTGCCTATTAAAGGTCAGGTTAGAGTTGGTAAAACTTTCAGAAGGTGATGTGTGCTGTCCTGTGTGGGACATGTTATATGTAAACGTGTTTTTGCACAACTATTAGGTGACACAGAGTCGCATGCGCTTTTATCTCAGTGCAGGCTTTGATTTTTAAATGCCCTGATCAAGCAGTCACACCTAAATGCATGTGCACGGGCCAAAGAAAAGGCTATATTCCCAAAAGCCCCAGGGACCGAGCTACTTTTCACCTGTCAGGGCCCTCCCTGGTTCCAGCTGGTTTGTAATGCATCAGTTGGTGCCTTATTTCAAACTTTTGATTTAAGAACGTGATGGCGAAATCAGGACCAAACATTCGCAGAAGCAGAGAACCCCCGTGTTCTCAGAACCGCAGAGCAGAGACAGTGATTGATGACAACGAGTTCACACACTCCCCCTCCCGGGATATTTGGCTGCTAGCTGAATTACTCTCTAATGTGTGATTACAGGCACGACGGACAGTAGCACAGGTCACGAGCACGCTGACCCTCTACCCTTCTGCCGTCGTCCTTCAGTAGAACAATGTCATCTGTCACCTTGAGTCTGTGTTGCAAGTGCAATTATTTCAGATTTGAAATTTTGTTTGGATTTAATCTAAAATCTGTTTTAGTTTTATAGTTGTATGGCCGACGTAAACATAAAGGGCTTATACCCATCTTCCGACTTATACGTACTCAAGAACTAAAACAAAAGTCAGTTGAAGTGGACACTGAGGGTCTGCGAGAACACGGAAGGAGTTTAAGAACTACTCGGATTTTACATTGCACTTCCAAACAGTAGTATTTTTAACCATGAAACCAATAGAAAAAATGGAGACATATAATTATTGAAATTATCTTAGATAAAAACTCTAACCTAATAAAAATTATACACATTTTCTGGCCTCTCCAGGATAGTGATCGATGAGGCTGAGAAAGCCCACGGGTCACGATCTCCTAGAGTAAATGGCCATAAATAGAAATGGAAAATACAACCACGTGTTCAGTGCGGCAAGGCTCTTCCACAGTACGTGGGAGGCCCGCGGCCGGAGGAGGCATCCTGAGCGTGGATCGTGGTGGGGCCAACGGCTCCTTTGGACCTGGCCACACAGAGCCTGACACCCCAGCTCCACCCCATTCTCATTGTTGCTGTGCCGTGCTGGACCCAGTCCTCCTGCGCCCCCTCGCCCCTCCCCAGCCTGCCTCAGAGGCCACCCTTGTCCAACTCCAGACCTGGCTGGAGTCTGAGGAAACCCTGGGCGCCCCTCCTCAGGGCGATGCGTGTGGTGGTTTACCCCAAGGCCGCGCTGCTGTGGGGCACCTGGCACACTGGTCCCATCCATGGCGGGGCTGCTGGGTCTCCAACTGGGCAAAACCGCCTACTGATTGTCTAACCTGCTGTAGGTTGTTTTGTTCATCCGTAGAGTGGGACCACGGGTAATTCATCCCTGCGGTCTTCCCCACTGCACGGGGGGCGGTCCTCCATCCCTGAGAGGAAGGACGGCACCTCCCTGCCCCCGGAAGACCGTCACGATCACCAGACTTCTTTGGCCAATAGAAGGCCAGCAAAGGTGCCTTAGGTCTGTTTCAGGAAGAAGCAGTTAATTGCCGGTGCTCTACTTTGAACCTGCTCTCCCCCCGCCCTTTACTTTGCAGAAGGACGTGTGAGCAGAAGGTGCCCGCAGACCAAGCAGCCCGGAGTCACGGAGCACACAGAGGGAGCTGTACTGGGGGCCTGCGGACCACTACACACATCGCGTAAGCAGAGAGTCAACCTTGGCTGTGTAAACCTCCAATGACTAGGGCTTGTTTGTTACCACAGCAAAGCCTGGTTCATCCTGACTGATACACCACCAGGCAGGATTCTGCAAGGACTAAAAGCAGTCACGTGGGTAGGGCGGAGAGGCGGTGGTTTGTGCATGCATCAGGGATGCTCGCTGCACACTGACTTGTTTCGGGACATCAAAATTTTCCTTGTCTGATGGCAAATTTCTAGACTTGTTATCGTATTTATTTTTGTATTCCAATCACCTGGTGGAGCGCCTGGTATGTAGTAGATGGTTGATAAGCATTGAGGAAAATTAGGAAACCGGCCACATCGGCTTAGCAATATATTTGAATAACATGAATTCAGGCTGTCTGTGGAAGAAATTAAGCCCTGTCTGAAGGATGATGCTAGCGTTACAATGATGTCTGCGTACATTCCTAATCGAAAATCACATATTCTCTCCATCCAGTGTTCTGGCGCTCTAACTCTTCGCGACTCATATTAATAGGAACAATGTGTCCAAGCCTCATATAAATAAAGTGGAAACAACACAGTGAAATACTCCTGAAGGAGGCGCCTCTGATTTCCACTGGGGCAAATAAATGCAAGTGAAAGCCCACCCCCCTTCCAATTAGTGGGACTGTCTGACAAGTAATCTATGGGGGCACCCCATTATCCTGCAGGTGGGCATCCCCGAACAACAGGATTAATAGCGGATCATTTTGTGTGCATCTTTTTCATCTCTTCTTAACTTCGACTGGGTACCAGATAGATTCTGGAAGACTAATGAGGCGCATGCCACGAGCCGACCGTGCGGGGCACCTGAGCTTGCCCGGGATGCTGGAACGTTGGCTTCTGTGATGTCACTTCTAGCCAATCGCCGAGGAGGAGGAGCAGGAGGAGGCATTTCATGGACGCAGGTGTGCGAGCGCTCAGACGGTGGAGTCCCGCTGCTCACCCTCCTCCCCTCCAGGCAGGAGGATTTTTGTGGGGTTCCAGCCGTGCTTAGCCTGGTTATGGTGAGCACGGGAAACGGGGTTAGCAGCAAGCATTATTCCCGCTCCCCGCAAAGAACGGCCACAACTGACTTCAAGATAAAAAATGATGAAGGGAAACGAGGCGATAAAGTGAAACTTTGCCACACGAACTTCTGCTCTCGTATTGACAATATTCAAATAAATGAATTATAAGGCATTTATAAAACCTTCAGAAACAACTATTTTCAGAGTCTTCGCAGTCTCAGATATGTCATGCTCACTGTGGTATTAAATCCTCTATATCATAGTGACAGAGAAAAATGTGTGCTCAGAGAGTAACTATTACCATGCAAACCACCGAGGACGGCGGCGAGGGCTCCAAGTGTGAGCGTTTCGCAAAAATGCTCAGACCAGGCCCTTCCGAGTGCCTCTCTCCCCGTGAGTCACCGCGCCGATTCCAGCATATTCCTGATAGTAGAACAGGTAATGAGATTATTGTGAAATATTGTGCAAAAGGAAATGGTATTGTATATATTTTATTTGGAAACAAATTCAGAAATGCCCGTTTCATTGCTCTCACGTACTTAGAGCCGCACACACATTCACACATCTATACTCACTCCTTGGAACCCAGGTCTCCTCACTCTTGGTTTGGCCCTTCTGGTGAAAGATCCAGTTCTTCATGGAGCAAAGTATACTCCGAATTAAGGAGAATAACAAAATACGAGCAGTAAACCACTGCCGTGGCTTAAAAAGGACCCACGATTAAATACAAGTCACTCATAATAAAATGCATTTAAAGGAAAAAAAAAACCTTCATTATGATTCCCTTGTATCCCGCCTACATGGATGCTGAGTTTTTGCTTTATTAAGTAGCAAATTCCATATCTCTCTAGGCCCTTCCATGATCACTGCTCACTGTCCGGTGACATTAACCGTGAGGAAACTTTTTAGGTTAGGAGAGCATTTTTCGGCCAGTCGGTGAGAAATGCAGGCATTGGGCTCATGAGCGCACGTCGGTTCCTCCTGCCCAATTTGAGTGTCTTGGGCTAGCTTTAGAGTCCGTACCGTCTCTACCAAGATACTAAAGGGGAGAAAAGAGATTTTGGAAAGCATGGGGTGGTGAGTTGGGGTTAAATACTTTTCAAGCCCTGAGAAACTTAACATTTGTACACATCAGGTTTGCAAAGGTGATGACGGTTATTTCCAAGTCCGGTAAAGATAACTGCATCCGAGGCACACAGCCGTGCCCTGCTCTGCTCTGTAGTTCTTGCAGGTAACGGTCACTGACTATTTCTAAGAAAAATTAAGAATTTGATTTTATGGTGCTTCCCTACAAATAGCCTGTGCCCATTCTTGCGACTGATATTTCATAAGCGACATTTTATGAAGACATAATCTGTGCATTACTTTCTCAAATCATGCATAATCTATCTTGAGAACTTCCAAAGTTCGTGTCTTTCTTCTTTTCAAGTGTTAAATTCTGAATAATAGTGGTCAGCCCGAGTAACTCCAATTTACCCCGGAGTCTTACTCCGCACGCTTGTCCCTGGTAGCTGCCCCCAATCATTTGGATACTCTTTTGGCATTTTGACAACTTCCCACATATGAGTTCTGTTACATCACTTCTTAATAGAGGAAAAAAACACATTTCTTAGGCTCCCGTACGGCTGGAGGGTGAGCCCATGTGCTGGCTTCCATGGCTGTCTACCAGGAGACGGTGGGGAAAGGCAGTGGCCCCGCTTCTTGGTTTTTCTGGAATGGGCCCTGGAGCTTCTTGCTTCCAATTCAAGGACAGTGTGGTGGCAGGCCTGTTTACTGGAAGAATCTCGCCTGCTGGCTGGGGATTGCCTCCGACTATGATGTTCCCGGATCTGAGGCTGGTGCTTGCTTGTGCTGAGGATACCGGGGCCGCGAGCAGGCTTTCCCGAACCTCTTTCTGCTCTAACAAATTGGAATGGGTTCCTTCCTTCGCAACTGTGGACTCCTGACCATACAAAGTCTGGATGCAGTCGGGGTTCTGGGGCGCTGGGGCAGGTGTTTGGAACCGTGCTTTCAGAATGGACCTTCCCTGCCCCTTCCCACCCCGCCACAACCCTTCTCCCCACAGAACGTGCTAGGGGAGGGGTGGGTTGGCACCATTCGCCGACTCCAAAATGCTTGGGAGCACCCCAAATCCTGCTGTGTTTCTCTTTAACAACCTCATGAAAGACATTGCATGGCTCTGTGGCTCTCTCCTGCTGGAACAGAGAATTCCACAGGTTTAATAAATGACCCGCTGAATCATATATTAACGTATGAGATGAAAGATTAAGGAAATGGAGAATTTTGCAAAATCAACAATACTCACGAGCCAAGATGCCCTTCAACAGACGAATGGATCAAGAAGATATGGTCCATATATTCAAAGGAATATTATGCCTCCATCAGAAAGGATGAATACCCAACTTTTGCATCAACATGGACGGGACTGGAAGAGATTATGCTGAGTGAAATAAGTCAAGCGGAGTCAGTTATCATATGGTCTCACTTATGTGTGGAGCATAAGGAAAAACATGGAGGACATTGGGAGAATGAAAGGAGGGTGAATTGGGGGAAATCGGAGGGGGAGACGAACCATGAGAGACTGTGGACTCTGAGAAACAAACTGAGGGTTTTGGAGGGGAGTGGGGGTGGGGGGTTGGGCGAGCCTGGTGGTGGGTATTGAGGAGGGCACGGATTGCATGGAGCACAGGGTGTGGTGTGTGAACAATGAATCTTGGAACACTGAAAAAATAAGTAAAATTAAAAAAAAAAATAAAGAGTTGGATGCTTAACCCATTGAGCCACCCAGAAGCCCCAGCCCTGCAACGAATCTTAACCAAAGACAAAAAAAAACAAAGTTAATGTCCCCCTCTGGGAAAAAAAAATAATCACTTTCTAACAATATGCATTAGAACTGTGATTTGTAGAAAAACTCAAGCTTTCAATCAGAAAGAGAATAAGAACAATGAATGAAAAATGTATAATCTTTGCCCAAGGGACAAGAGATTGGAGTGTATTAATCATTATATTACGTAAGTGAGTATAAATCTGTAAGTGGAGACCAGGTATTTTTTTTTCCTTATAATTCAGTTTGTTTTGATAAAAGTTGAATTCAGCCTGCACTCTTGGTATTTAATAGAGAAGGTGGCTCGTAAGAAATCAGAGCTCTCACTGGAGATCTTTCCAGCACCTTGACACCGGGGACCGTGGTGGGTACAGCCTGGACGTTCAGCGTGGAGTTCACCGTGGGCTGCGCCCTCGCCCGTGTCCAGACTCCGGCCGCTCGGACCATTTCCTGCTGGCGGCCCTGGGGGACATCCTCCCAGGACTGGGGGCTGGGGGCCCCTTTGGCTCACGGCTCTGGTTCTCACCAGCTGGGTGGAGGCTGGCGTACCGCCCGGTGTTCACGGTCCTTGGTTTTACTCATCCCTCACTTTCTCCGAGAGGACGCGCGTCCTCCTGGACGGTTCCTGGCTGTCCCGCCCCCGCCACGCCGCACTCACGGGGTCATGGAAGCCGCGGTTCTCTGCACGGTTCCCTCCCTCTGCTCCTGGGCAGGGACAGACTCCCCATCTCCTGGGCACTCCCATCTACAGTGTTCTGTAATTCTCATTTTGTGAACCCATATTCCACTTTGAGGGTCTTCCCTTCTCCCCCCCCGGAACTCTGGGCCAGCCATCAGCAAGTGTCTTCTCAGGGGTCTCCCGGTCATGTGCCATGGTCTCCCACGGCCCACCGCCCCGAGGCTCAGGCACCGTCACCCCCAGTGACCCCCCCCGCTGGCCTCTGGCGCTTTCTCACCTGCCACCCAGTCTCGGCCAGGTCACCTGCGTGCTGGAAGCTGCCCACTCTACGTCTGCAGCTTGGGCCCTGGACACAGCCGTGCGACTGAGCTCTCAGGTCCCCGAGTACCACAGCGACTCTCTGAGCGGGGTGCACGCCGATGACCCGATCCGCCGTCTCTGCACTTCCCCAGACCGCCGACACTGGAGAACGATGTCGTACCTTCCCTCCCTCACCTGTTCCTTCTCCTCGCTCTCGGCAGGTGGCCTTGCTTGCTCGCCGGCCACGTGCTCCCGTGTGATGTGTGCCCCATCTGCTTCTGGGCTTGTCCTCTCGGTCCTCGTGTCCTTTAGACAGAGCAGCCCTCCCAGCCTCCGTGGGAGCTGACCTCCCCTTGTCCCTCTTGGTGACCCATGGTTCTCTGAGACCACCTTACAAGTGCCAAGGTGCTCCTTGCTGCCTTTCAGAGCTGGGACACTTTGTGAATTTTGCTTTATTTTATTTTATTTTATTTTACTTTATTTTATTTTTACTGAGCTCTACACCCAACATGGGGCTTGAACTCACAACCTTGAGATCAAGGGTCTCGTGCCCTACTGACCGAGCCAGCCAGGTGCCCCAATATTTTGTAAATTTTAAAGATAATATCATCATGAGTTCAAGCTCATATTTCCAATCAAACTCAGGACAGATTTAAGACTGAGAAAATTAATATATATTAAATGTAATATAAATAGTTATAATTATAGTTAAATTAAATTAAAATAATTCCTAGTGAAGCGTCCTCTTGCATTGCCCCCTACACACACGCACACACACACACACACAGGACTTTCAGAATGCTTCCGTTCCTGGCATGGCCCAGGGTCTCGTCCCGTCTTCTGCAAGGACCTGAAGGCCAGTGAGGTTTGTGCGTCATTGCTCGTTCTCTCGTGCGTGTTTTCAAGCACCTCACCTGCCGGGAAGTGCCCAGCGCAGGTGTGGGGCTCGGTAGGCAAGCCGTACACGCCGGCCACCCCGAGCACCGAGCCTCAGCTGGTCCGCGAGGGGGGCTTTGGTGGCCGCTGGAGGTAGGTGCCGGGGCTGGGAACCCGGCTCACAAGTCCGCATTCAGTCACTTGTCCCCTGACAACTTAGCTTCCTCATCTGTTAGGAGGGGACAATAACTGGACTGAAGTTAAGGAGTTTGGGAGGACGAAGTGGGAAAACATGCATCGAGCAGGTAATGGAGTGTGTGACACTTGTTAAAAGTCCCTGATTATGGACTCTCAGGACCAAAACAAACAAACAAACAAACAGACAGACAGAAATTAACCGCTCTCCGTAAAGTGTGTGTTTAGCGTGGTTGTTTGTCAAGTATGCAGCTTGGGCCACAGTCTAGGTGGCTGGTCTTGGAAGGAAGTAAAGCGGGAGCACACTGACGGTCAGAGCCCGAGGTGCCCCGCGCACCCGCCGCCCCGCGGACCTGTCGCCCCAGGGATGTGCCACCCTCTGCACCTGCCGCCCCGCGCACCTGCCGCCCGGCGCACCTGCCACCGGCCCCCGCTCACGCTCCCCGAGGAAACTTGCCCCGCCCTGCCTCACCACCAGTCCCGATCCCGTCTACAAAGCAGGGACTGCTTCAATTCCGTTCAGCATATGCTCTCTGCTTTGCGCCGTGCCCCTTGCTTTTTCCATTCTGTGGGATTTCGCGATCACAGCGGTCATGACCCGAGCTCTGAGACCTGGAGGCGCTTCCGTCTCGGGAGCCCCATGCTGCGCCGTGAGCCCGGCCTCCGCCCTCTGCGCGGCCAACCGCAGGGCGGTGCGGGGTGAAGCCTCTCCTGGGGCACCGAGTGTGCGGTGGGGAATCGGGAGAAGGGACCGGCATCCGATGGAGCAGAGGGACCAGAATCGCGGAGGCAGGGCACAGCGGGGCAGGACAGCAGCCCCGCAGGAGGGAACCCCACATCGAATCCAGGCAAGGGAGATGGGCCCTTTGCTTCTGACCCGCGGGCGCGGCTGCAGAGGCTGCGGTCGGCGGGGACAGGCCTCGCACGGGTGCTGTGGCTTCGGGACAGCCCCACGCAGCCCCCGCCGAGCCGTGGCCCGAGGGGCTCGAGCACAGCAGCCACTGTAACAGGGACGACGACCATTCCCCGAACACGGAGGCCCAGTGCGGGCCTGAGTTAGCCAGGGAGGTCTCCCCCCACGGAGGGGCTCGCGCTGCCTCGTGGTTCTCGACCAAGTGTGCCCCCCGAAACACCGAAGCCCCTTTCTGTGATGCGCTTACATCATTTTACCTTCCAATATTCCTGAAATTATTACATATGCTCGCCCTTCTCATACTCTACTTAATACGATTCATTTAGCTCTCAGTGATTCAGTCATCACTGTGCACTCTTGTCACCTTCCACGCCTTCTTCGCTAATAGAGCGTCCGGTCTCCGCTAGGACCACGGGGGGGGGGGTCCTCCACGTTTTCCTGAATGTCCGCTCCTGACCTTCCCGCACCTGTTCTCCTCGAGCGAGTCCGAAGGCTCTGGGGGAGGGCTGGAGTGCTCCTTCCAGAAGCGGGGTTTTCCCTCCGTGCAGTGTCCTCACCGCCAAGGCGCTTGTCCCCCCTCGCCGGGCCAAACCCCTCATTCTCCAAAGTCCAACACAGCTTTCGGCTCCGCGGTGAAGTTCACATCTCTGGGGCTGATGGTCCTCTCCACAGAGCCCTGCAGGATGGCGCCATTTGCCCGGCGAGCCCGGTCTCGTAGGGGCTGGCGGGGGCAGCGCGTGGCCATCCGGGCTGACCTCCCCACCTCGTGGGGGCGCGACTCACTCCGCTCCGGTGCCACAGCACGTGGACCAGAGGGCTTCATGCCGAGGACCCCTCAACTCCGAGACCGAGACGCCTGTGGGCACACGGACCTGTGACGCCCGCTTCAGTGGCTTGGAATACAATTTCTTTTCTCAAGTTCTAGCTCATTTTGGTGTTGTGGATTTGTGGCAATGAGTCAGAAGTCCAGGCTGGAATAGAGAAATGACACTCACTGTTATAACAGGAGGAATTTAATGTAAGAAGTCGCTTAAACAGATACGGGGGAGTTGACGATGGCCTCTGGGGGCCCTGAGAGGACCAACCTCGTAAGGTCAGGTGTGGCTCCCGGCCTCACGCCGGGGGACTGAGGCGAGAGGCAGGAAGCTTGCAGGACGGTGCCGGAGCCGGCGTCCAGAGCTCGGGAGGAAGGGGTGAGGCCTGCGGGTCGTGGCGTCTTCAGGGGAGGCTGCCCCTGGGCGCGTGGGGAGCTCACAGGCAGGACCTGGGCCCGGCCAAAGGCCACGGTCGGGGTGCTGCCCACAGCTCATGGGCGAGCAAGAAGCCTGCCTGGGGCTGCAGACAAGCCCGCTGTGGCGGCCTCTCCAACCCAGACAGAGCTGGACGGAAGGCCCGGCCGCCTGGGGCGTTCCCACAGCCCGCGATGCTCTGGGCAGCGTCTGGGCCGCCTGCCCACGGGCCACGCCGGCCCCTCGGGTTGCCGGACTCGAGATGTCTGGTTGCACAGGCCCCTTAACTTCAAACTCCTGCTGAAAGCTCTCCGACCTTATGCTTCAGGTGTCGCAGGAGACGCCGCACACCGGCCCCGAAGCCGGGAACCGTGCCAGCCTTCTTTCCCTGCCGGTGGGCACTGGGGTGGGGAGCAGGGTTCTTAAACGTTAAAACAAGGCTCACTTGAATCCGACGGTGTGCATCTCGGTCTCAGCCGTCCGTCCCTCTCCGAGGGCGGTGAGGCCGGGCCTGCCTGCATCTTGGAGCTGTGCGTTGGTGGCCGCGCGCTTGGGGACTGCCTGCCGGACTCTCCTTCCCCCCGGCCTGGTCTGTGCAGGAACCCGGCGAGTTTGGACGCCGGCACCGTGGCTACCGGCAACCTCGGCAACTCTCTCCCAGCATTTATCTGAACCGTGTGAGGACAACGTGGTCCGACGCCCAGCTAATTCTTAGAGTCACGGTTTACTCTAGTTCATCACCCTCGAGAAGCACCAGCGAAGGCCACTCCGAAATGCAGCAGACATGAGTGAGGGCGGCCGGCGCTCGTGCTCCGGGCTCCTTCCACGGTGGCGCAGCTGGTGACAGCCCCCGAGCGCCGAGGCTGCCCCCCCAGAGGGACCCTGGCCGGGCCAGGGTGCTCTGCCGAGGAGCCCGCGGGTTCGGTTCGGAAGCCAGGGACCAGGCGTCGATCTGGAATTCTGCTCCGAGCTGCGGGAGGTCCCGCCTCGGGTCCCTCTTCCCTGCGAGCACCGTTGGGACGTGAAGGCCGCCGGGCCGGCGCGCTCCCTCAACCACAGGCTGCAGAGCGGGCGGGACCCTCAGGGCCCCTCCCAGCAGACCTCTGGCCCGCCGTGGGGGTGGCCAGTGGGGGACTCTCCCTGTGCCTCCCGGCTCCCGGAGGTGGCCCCCTCCCCTTGTCCGCCGGCGACAGCGCCTTGAAAGCGAACCGGCCCTTGTGCGGACGTGCGATTCAGATTCCAGGATGTGCCGCGGTCGCGGCAGGACCCCTGTCTGTGGAGGTGGTCGGCGTGCGGGCCTCCGCGGGGGCTGTGCCATGAGCCCCCCTCACGTGGGCCCTTCACATTTAGCGGATTTTATGGCTCTCATCTGTGGGATAAAGATGAGAAGAACATCTTTCTTCAGTGGGATGTTATGTAAATTAACTAGCTAGGAGTTAATTTACGGGAAAATTAAAATGTAAATATATGCACAGTGGCCTCAAAGGCCTCCGACCAATCACCGAGAGCTCCGCGCTCACCCGGAGGGCCTGCGCCCCTCGCCAGTCTGCGGGCCTTTCTTGGGGGTGTTTCTTCCTGTGTTTAGATCAAAGCTGTGCACGGAGCACCTCCAGGACCCAGCGGTCAGCAGGGGAAGAGGGCGGGCTTCTAGTCCCGGGATCCGGTCTCTGCTGATGGGGATCGCAGGCTCTGTCCCCTCGCTGAGCCTGCCCCCTGTTCCGAGGGGAGGTGCTGCCCCCCCCCAGGAGGGTGCACACGGCCTGCGGGCGCCCCAAGCCCTTCCTTGCGCCAGGCGCCGGCTCCCCTCCCTTTCCAGTCGCAGCAGTGGGCACTGATGTTCTCTGAAGAGTGCTGTGTGCCTTCATGTAGTTTGGGGGGACACAAGCTTGCACTAGGGGGTCACCTTCATCTGGTTTCCCATGCTCAACGCCAGGGCTAGCCCTGCACGGAGGCTCTCGGGGTGTCAGGAAAAGGAGGGTTCTGGAGCTCCGTGCTGTTTCTCCCCTTGCCTGCCCCGACCCCCTGTGTCTGGAGGCTGGGGCCACCCCTCCCTGTCCCGGCCGTGCCCCGGGTCACCAGGGCCCCTGCTCCTCTCTGGGGATGCAGGCCCCTCCTCCTGCAAGTACAGCCCATCCTCCTACCCTCTGGACTCCCCGTCCCCTGAAATCCTTGGCGTGTGCTGCTTTGATGCCTCTGACGGGTGACCGAGTCTTCTTACGGAACACTTTTCCAAGTAGCCGCCTTGTCTCCACCCCCAGCAGCCCCGACCTTGGAGCCAGCTCTCACCCGAGCCTGTCCCCGCGAGGTCCCCCTCCAAGCCGGCGCTGCTCCCAGGGAGCAGCTCTGGTCTGAGCCGAATCTGCGCGGTGACCGGCTGGTGGGTCTCATTTTGGACACACCGTGTCCCTCGCTGGGACACCCGGCTAGGGGCACAGTGACCCCTTGAAGATGCTCAGCTTCAAGATCTGTCACAGAACAAGTGACTCATCGCCTGCCCGTGCAGGAGTCTGGACCACGAACAGCCCCCGACGCGGAGGCCATGAGGCGGGACCCCCCTTCCCCCGGCCAGCTACTCCTCTGCTCCTGGGGTGACTGCTCTCCACGCCCCGCACACAGCCATCCGCGCGCACGCCTGGCACTCAGCTGAACACACCCTCAGGTCCTGCAGCTTTAGGGTGTGGAGCGGCGTGTGGGAGGTACCGGGGCCGTGGGCTGGGATCGGAGCCTGAGCCCCCTGACCCGGGGGGCCGGCGTCACAGGGGGGGCTTTGCAGGGGGGAGAGGCACGAGCCCTTTCCGCCGATCTGACCAGATGCGTGCTGACGGTAAATGAACCTCCCGCTCCAACACTTCCCTCTTCTATTTCTGTATTCCTGTGTACGTGGTTTCAGGGACACAGGTCGGTGACTCAGCCCCCGCCCCGGGATGACAGGCCCGTGTAGACGCTGCTGTGCAGCCCGACACCCTCGTGTGTCCCGTGGCTCCCACGCCTGCCCGTGGCCCCGAGGCTCGCGGCAAACCCACTCGGAGACGAGAAGGGAAGAACGTGTTTGAGGGCTTGTTCTTCCTCCCCCCGACGGTTTCGGAGGCCGCCGGCCCTGCTGCGGACCGGGCCGGGCCTTCCGTCTGGGCCCTCGCCCCCGTGCCGGCGGGCCTCCCGTCCCCGGCCTCCTCTCTCGCCTCGTCTTCTGATGTCTTTCCAGCTTGGAGCTCCTGCTCAGATGAAGCAGACGGCTTTCTGGGCCAGCTTCTGCTCACAGCAGGCAGGAGCCGCGGTGACTGATTGGTTGAAACATGAGGATTAATGGGTATTTATATTTCATTAAATTTTATGCTCACTGGAGAATAATGTATCACTCCCAGATATTGAAACATATGTCAACCCTATCCACTTACATATAATTCAATTTGACTGAAATGCATTGATCAAGTTTTATTAAAGTCCAATACATCTTCCAAAAAGGCCGGCTCGCGTAGGCCTGTCCCTTCAGAGTCACTGATGGCTCCAACGTCGTTCACACCATTTTTGGGGAGAGAGAGGTGACTGTGGGTGAGATCTCATGACAAGATGTCCGGAGCTGGGGACCGAGAGCAAGACTATTGGCCAAATCCCAAGCGGGGCCTTATCGGCGTGACCCCTGAGGGTCTCCTGGGTTCTCTGGGGCCGGGCCGCACGGGCACACCCTGCCGTCCCCGTCACTGACGGCTGGTGCCGGGCTCTGCCCACAGACCTCTGCCCACCCCCCTTCCCTCCGCCTGCTCCCCTGCCCCCCGCACTTCACGCGTATTTGTGCGTGTGTGACACGGAGCTAGCGACCAGCGCCAAGAGACTCTTGCTGTGTGTGTCCGCTCCCAGCAGAGACAGGACGCGGGAGCCAGAAGGCAGGCGTTTGGCTGCAGGAATAAGGAATGTCTGATAGGACACGGGCTTCATATGCAGCGTGAGCGGCTGGACGTCCAACACCATCCGGCAGACGGGACCTGCCGCCCTCCGAGCAGCGTCCTGACGCAGTGCGCCCCAGCGCTCGGGCCGCCTGTCACAAGAGCCTGAAGCTGCTCAGAGCCTCCTGACCACAGACTCCGCTTTGGCAAAGGAAACCCTGAAAGGCAGTCAGTGTCTCCCAAACTTGTGGAGGATGGCTAGACAGACAGACAGAGAGAGATGGCAGACGATGAACAGAAGGGGAACGACAGATACAGAGCCACGGCATAAGGACGACGTTTCCATTTCAAATTCTTTGTGGAACATTCCGGTAACGCACGCGTCTCCATGTGGGGGTGTCCCTCCAACTGCCCAGAGCTGATGGTATCGGGAGGTGCCCTGTCCTGTGCACCTTCAGCCTCGTCCCCAGAGTCCCGTTAACCCCCTGCATGGGGCGCATGAAGCCTGTTCAGGAAATGCTGGTCGGTGCTGGGAATGGGGGAGAGGGTCCCCAGATTTCTTCCACCACTTGTGGTCTAGGATCGACGCTCTAGGCCACCCACGTGCACCACAGGGAAGGAAGGGCGCAGACTGGCCACCCTTCACTGAAGGGTGCCACGTCTGTCACTGAAGACCGGAGAGCCTCGGAGGCTCTGTCAGGCTTTGGGGCACTTTGCTCCCCCTGCCTTTCCTGGAGAAGGTTTCTGGGGAGCTCAGTGGCTCATGGAGTGCCTTCCAGAACCAAACCAGCCAGTATTTTTCTACCCAGTCAACCTCTCTGCCACCCTTCATGCCAGACCCTCTTGAACTTGACCTTCATGGTGTCACATCTTCAAGAGTTCCTTAGTCACCAGACTTGGGCAAGACCATCATGGTGGCTCGGGGGGAGCACTTGTCCTGCGGCGTCATGGCTGTCGGTCAGCTGCTCTGTTTCCCCCGCAACAGTCCCCACTTCAGACAACAGTGCCTTATGTGTCTGCAGGGCCTGTCAGACCTGGGCCACCCATGACGCCTGTGGTCATTCCTGGAGCACCTTCTGCACCCAGAGTCCCCCTAGGGCCTGCATTATCCATGTTGCCAATGTGCCTGTAGTGTCTATGGTACCTGGAGTGCCTAGAGTAGTCCCCGGAGTGCCCAGAGTAGTCCCCGCAGTGCCCAGAGTAGTCCCTGGAGTACCTAGAGTAGTACATGGAGTACCTAGAGTAGTACATGGAGTACCCAGAGTAGTCCCCGCAGTGCCCAGAGTAGTCCCCGCAGTGCCCAGAGTAGTCCCCGCAGTGCCCAGAGTAGTCCCTGGAGTACCCAGAGTAGTACATAGAGTACCCAGAGTAGTCCCTGCAGTGCCCAGAGTCGTCCCCGCGGTACCTAGAGTAGTCCCTGGAGTGCCTGGAGAGTCTGAGTACCAGGCTCCTACAGGTCGTGGAGACGCATGTTGGGGCCTTAATTTTGAGGGGTGGTAACATAACATAGGCTTACAAATTAAACAGATTTACAAATTAACACTCCGTGGAACAGTAGGCCAGGACTGTGTGCAAATTATCAATCAAGACAAACTTAAAAACTGAAACAATAAAGATTTGCAAAACTGTTGGCCCTCACCAGACTGCGAAAAAGCAGAAGGAAGCACTCAGCCGACTCTGGAGACAGGGTTTCGAGGCTGTTTCCCCTCCTCCTCCAGGAAGGAGTCGGCGAGGTGACGGAGCAGGAGACCGCGTATGTGCCTCGGGCTCCCGGGTCCGAGGGGCACCGGTGGGCACGGCATCCGCGGCAGGAGGACGGCTCTTGCCCGACGGGTGGGGTCGTGTCCGGAGCTGTGGATTCCAGAAACACAAGCCCGCGGCAGGCAGGGACTGTCTAGCAGGAGCCTGGGTTCGGCCTGGGGAGGATTCGCCAGGGCGCATGGGGAGGAGGCCCCGCAGGGGGATCCCCACGTCCGAGGACTGGCGCGGCCGGGTGCGCCCCATCCCACACTCTGGTTTTCGGCCGTGGGCCCATGGGGTGCTCACGGTTCCAGGAGCGAACTGGAAACGGCACCCTTGGACACGCGCACGGGCGTTGAGAGCGCTCTGGGCGGTAAGGGGGCCACACGCCCAGGTCTCCTCTGAGCCCGCTATCGAGCTGCGCCCGTAGATCGCGGGGGACGGCTTGAAACAGTGTTCAGAGTCTGAATTCCTGAGAAACAGGGTCCCTTCTCACTCCTCTTTTTATCTCTAATACTGTTTAGGGTAGCGATATGACTAAGAATAAAAGAGGGAAGTCTGAAGGGGAGAAGGGAGGGAGGAGCAGGGGAGGGGGAGATGGAAGCCAGTCTTTTCTCCTTTCAGCCAGCTCCCCCGCCCCCCAGACCCCTAGACCCGGTGCGCAGTAGGCCCTCTTATAGTCTTACCGGATGAATGAATGCGGAAACTTATATTGAGTTGACAATACCTATATAAAGATGCTGATATTAATCTAATTTCACTTCTTGAAATAGGAGAAAAAGGGGCGCCTGGGTGGCTCAGTCCGTGAAGCGTCTGCCTTCGGCTCAGGTCATGATCCCAGGGTCCTGGGATCGAGTCCCGCATCGGGCTCCCTGCTCAGTGAGGAGCCTGCTTCCCCCTCTGCCTGCTGCTCCCCCTGCTTGTGCTCTGTCAATCTCTCTCTTTCTCTGACAAATAAATAAATAACATCTTTAAAATTAAAAAAAAAAAGAAAAATGAGGGAAAAAAAAATGAGGCTGACTCTGGAGATGAGCCAAAAGGCTTTACAGAAAATTGCCACGTGAAGGGGACAGCTTTGTGCAGGAGTCTGCTGCTCAGGGCTGGCCTAGGAGTCCGTGCACACGGCCAGTGGGGGGATGGGGAAGGTCTCTGAGCAAGCGTGAGCATGTGTGTATGAACACGCGTGAGAGTGTGCGTGTGCGAGAGCCTGTGTGAGAGTGTGTGTGATCACGTGTGTAAACACGTGTGAGAGTGTGTGTGAGAGCCTTGTGAGAGTGTGTGTGCACATGCGTGTGTGATCGTGTGTGTGTACACACGTGTGAGAGCGTGTGTGTGAGCACGTGCGCGTGCGTGTGGACAGAGAGGGTGGATGAGCGCCTCCCTACACTCTAGCTCGCGGACGAGAGCGGCGTCACAGGCCTGTCACTTGCCCTACGGGCTCTCGCGGTGGAGCGGGAAGGAGGACCGTCGAGGATAACACGGTGCGTCATCCCAGCGTCCTCCCCTCTCCGGCGGCCCAGCGGTCCGTCCCGTCCGCCCGAGCCGCCTGCTGCTGTCCATCTCAGGACGGGCTGGCCGCGGCTGCTGCAGGGCCTTCTGGGCGGAGCGGCGGGCGCAGACGCGGGGGCCCGGCTCCTCGGGTCCTCCTCCCGCGGACGGCTTCTGTGGGGAGGACAGGCGGCCTGGGCTCGGGGCTGCCGGAGAACCCGCCGGACCTTGCTCAGCACGGAGCTAAGGGCAGGGGCGAGGAGACCGTGGCGATCTGCCAGATGGGGCCAGGCACCGGGAGCACCTGACGCCGGGCTTTCATGGGGCGGCCGTCTTCCAAAGACGCAGCCAACGTGCGCATCTCGCCCGGCGCCCTTTCTGGAGATAGGAGTATGAACTTGCTGCCAATTTCCACCGAAATGTGAAAATTCACATTAACCTCTTTCTTTTTTTTTTTTTTAATCATTTGATATGTTCGCTTTTTATTTTTTCCCCAAATACTTTTATTTAATTTTTTCAGAGTTCCAAGATTCATTGTTCGTGCACCACACCCAGTGCTCCATGCAATCCGTGCCCTCCTCAATACCCACCACCAGGCTC